>JAKUCM010001284.1:0-40533 GCA_023374145.1 Lepidium sativum | reverse complement strand
AGCGTAAGTATGGATATATGTAGATTGCCTTCGGGATTATCGTGGAGTAAAACATATTCATACATTTGATGTTTGAAAATCAAAAAATTATTCGTTTATAATAAAATATTCATGCATATGTTAACACCGTATAATAGTTGTTAATTATGAAAACAATAAGGATTTTTTTTAAAAAAAAGTAGACTTAGCTAGGCCCTTGCAACGTCTAGTGTCGAGATGTCGCAAGGGCATAGCAGAGTCTATTTCTTTGAAAAAAATCCTTACTGAGAGCGTAAGTACGGAAATATGTAGATTGCCTTCAGAATTATCGTGGAGTGAAACATATTCATACATTTGATGTTTGACAATCAAAGAATCATTTGTTTCCAAAAAAATATTCATGCATATGTTAACACCGTACAATAGTTGTTAATTATGAAAACAATAAGGATTTTTTTTAAAAAAATAGACTCTGCTAGGCCCTTGCGACGTCTAGGGTCCAAACGTCGCAAGGGCCTAGCATATTCTATTTCTTTAAAAAAAAATCCTTACCAAGAGCGTAAGTATGTATATATGTAGATTTCCTTCAGGATTATCTTGGAGTAAAAACATATTCGTACATTTGATGTTTGACAATCAAAGAATCATTCGTTTTCAATAAAATATTCATGCATATCTTAACACCATATAATAGTTGTCAATTCTGAAAACAATAAGGATTTTTTTTTTAAAAAAAAAAGACTCTGCTAGGCCCTTGCGACGTCTAGGGTCCTATTGTCGCAAGGGTTTAGCAGAATCTATTTCATTAAAAAAAAATCCTTACAAAGAGCGTAAGTATGGATATATGTAGATTGCCTTCGGGATTATCGTGGAGTGAAACATATTCATACATTTGATGTTTGAAAATCAAAAAATTATTCGTTTATAATACAATAATCATGCATATGTAAACACCGTATAATAGTTGTTAATTCTGAAAACAATAAGGATTTTTTTTTAAAAAAAAGTAGACTTAGCTAGGCCCTTGCAACGTCTAGGGTCCAGATGTCGCAAAGGCCTAGCATAGTCTATTTCTTTAAAAAAAATCCTTACCAAGAGCGTATGTATGTATATATGTAGATTGCCTTCAGGATTATCTTGGAGTAAAAACATATTCTTACATTTGATGTTTGACAATCAAAGAATCATTCGTTTCCAATAAAATATTCATGCATATGTTAACACCGTATAATAGTTGTCAATTCTGAAAACAATAAAGATTTTTTTTTATAAAAAATATACTCTGCTAGGTCCTTGCGACGTCTAGGGTCCAGATGTCGCAAGGGCATCGCAGAGTCTATTTCTTTGAAAAAAATCCTTACTGAGAGCGTAATTACGGAAATATGTAGATTGCCTTCAGAATTATCGTGGAGTGAAACATATTCATACATTTGATGTTTGACAATCAAAGAATCATTCGTTTCCAAAAAAATATTCATGCATATGTTAACACCCATACAATAGTTGTTAATTATGAAAACAATAAGGATTTTTTAAAAAAATAGACTCTGCTAGGCCCTTGCGACGTATAGGGTCCAAACGTCGCAAGGGCCTAGCATAGTCTATTTCTTTTAAAACAATCTTTACCAAGAGCGTAAGTATGTATATATGTAGATTGCCTTCAGGATTATCTTGGAGTAAAAACATATTCTTACATTTGATGTTTGACAATCAAAGAATCATTCGTTTTCAAAAAAATATTCATGCATATGTTAACACCGTACAATAGTTGTTAATTATGAAAACAAATAAGGATTTTTTTAAAAAAAATAGACTCTGCTAGGCCCTTGCGACGTCTAGGGTCCAAACGTCGCAAGGGCCTAGCATATTCTATTTCTTTAAAAAAAAATCCTTACCAAGAGCGTAAGTAGGTATATATGTAGATTTCCTTCAGGATTATCTTGGAGTAAAAACATATTCGTACATTTGATGTTTGACAATCAAAGAATTATTCGTTTTCAATAAAATATTCATGCATATGTTAACACCGTATAATAGTTGTCAATTCTGAAAACAATAAGGATTTTTTTTTAAAAAAAAAAAGACTCTGCTAGGCCCTTGCGACGTCTAGGGTCCTATTGTCGCAAGGGTTTAGCAGAATCTATTTCTTTAAAAAAAATCCTTACAAAGAGCGTAAGTATGGATATATGTAGATTGCCTTCGGGATTATCGTGGAGTAAAAAATATTCATACATTTGATGTTTGAAAATCAAATAATTATTCGTTTATAATACAATAATCATGCATATCTAAACACCGTATAATAGTTGTTAATTCTGAAAACAATAAGGATTTTTTTTTTAAAAAAAAGTAGACTTAGCTAGGCCCTTGCAACGTCTAGGGTCCAGATGTCGCAAAGGCCTAGCATAGTCTATTTCTTTAAAAAAAAATCCTTACCAAGAGCGTATGTATGTATATATGTAGATTGCCTTCAGGATTATCTTGGAGTAAAAACATATTCTTACATTTGATGTTTGACAATCAAAGAATCATTCGTTTCCAAAAAAATATTCATGCATATGTTAACACCGTACAATAGTTGTTAATTATGAAAACAATAAGGATTTTTTTAAAAAAAATAGACTCTGCTAGGCCCTTGCGACGTCTAGGGTCCAAACGTCGCAAGGGCCTAGCATAGTCTATTTGTTTAAAAAAAAATCCTTACCAAGAGCGTAAGTATGTATATATGTAGATTTCCTTCAGGATTATCTTGGAGTAAAAACATATTCGTACATTTGATGTTTGACAATCAAAGAATCATTCGTTTTCAATAAAATATTCATGCATATGTTAACACCGTATAATAGTTGTCAATTCTGAAAACAGTAAGGATTTTTTTTTTTTTTTAAAAAAAGACTCTGCTAGGCCCTTGCGACGTCTAGGGTCCTGATGTCGCAAGGGTTTAGCAGAATCTATTTCTTTCAGAAAAATCCTTACAAAAAGCGTAAGTATGGATATATGTAGATTGCCTTCAGGATTATCGTGGAGTAAAACATATTCATACATTTAATGTTTGAAAATCAAAAAATTATTCGTTTATAATAAAATATTCATGCATATGTTAACACCGTATAATAGTTGTTAATTCTGAAAACAATAAGGATTTTTCTTTAAAAAAAGTAGACTTAGCTAGGCCCTTGAAACGTCTAGTGTCGAGATGTCGCAAGGGCATAGCAGAGTCTATTTCTTTAAAAAAAATCCTTACTGAGAGTGTAAGTACGGATATATGTAGATTGCCTTCAGAATTATCGTGGAGTGAAACATATTCTTACATTTGATGTTTGACAATCAAAGAATTATTCATTTCCAATAAAATATTCATGCATATGTTAACATCATACAATAGTTGTTAATTATGAAAACAATAAGGATTTTATTTTAAAAAATAGACTCTGCTAGGCCCTTGCGACGTCTAGGGTCCAGATGTCGCAAGGGCCTAGCATAGTCTATTTCTTTAAAAAAAAATCCTTGCCAAAAGCGTAAGTATGTATATATGTAGATTGCCTTCAGGATTATCTTGGAGTAAAAATATATTCTTACATTTGATGTTTGAGAATCAAAGAATCATTCGTTTCCAATAAATATTCATGCATATCTTAACCCTGTATAATAGTTGTCAATTCTGAAAACAATAAGGATTTTTTTTTATAAAAAATATACTCTGCTAGGTCCTTGCGACGTCTAGGGTCCAGATGTCGCAAGGCCATAGCAGAGTCTATTTCTTTGAAAAAAATCCTTACTGAGAGCGTAAGTACGGAAATATGTAGATTGCCTTCAGAATTATCGTGGAGTGAAACATATTCATACATTTGATGTTTGACAATCAAAGAATCATTCGTTTTCAAAAAAATATTCATGCATATGTTAACACCGTACAATAGTTGTTAATTATGAAAACAATAAGGATTTTTTAAAAAAAAAATAGACTCTGCTAGGCCCTTGCGACGTCTAGGGTCCAAACGTCGGAAGGGCCTAGCATAGTCTATTTCTTTAAAAAAAAATCCTTACCAAGAGCGTAAGTATGTATATATGTAGATTTCCTTCAGGATTATCTTGGAGTAAAAACATATTCGTACATTTGATGTTTGACAATCAAAGAATCATTCGTTTTCAATAAAATATTCATGCATATGTTAACACCGTATAATAGTTGTCAATTCTGAAAACAATAAGGATTTTATTTTAAAAAAAATAGACTCTGCTAGGCCCTTGCGACATCTAGGGTCCAGATGTCGCAAGGGTTTAGCAGAATCTATTTCTTTAAAAAAAATCCTTACAAAGAGCGTAAGTATGGATATATGTAGATTGCCTTCGGGATTATCGTGGAGTAAAACATATTCATACATTTGATGTTTGAAAATCAAAAAATTATTCGTTTATAATAAAATATTCATGCATATGTTAACACCGTATAATAGTTGTTAATTATGAAAACAATAAGGATTTTTTTTAAAAAAAAGTAGACTTAGCTAGGCCCTTGCAACGTCTAGTGTCGAGATGTCGCAAGGGCATAGCAGAGTCTATTTCTTTGAAAAAAATCCTCACTCAGAGCGTAAGTACGGAAATATGTAGATTGCCTTCAGAATTATCGTGGAGTGAAACATATTCATACATTTGATGTTTGACAATCAAAGAATCATTTGTTTCCAAAAAAATATTCATGCATATGTTAACACCGTACAATAGTTGTTAATTATGAAAACAATAAGGATTTTTTTTTAAAAAATAGACTCTGCTAGGCCCTTGCGACGTCTAGGGTCCAAACGTCGCAAGGGCCTAGCATATTCTATTTCTTTAAAAAAAAATCCTTACCAAGAGCGTAAGTATGTATATATGTAGATTTCCTTCAGGATTATCTTGGAGTAAAAACATATTCGTACATTTGATGTTTGACAATCAAAGAATCATTCGTTTTCAATAAAATATTCATGCATATGTTAACACCATATAATAGTTGTCAATTCTGAAAACAATAAGGATTTTTTTTTTTAAAAAAAAAGACTCTGCTAGGCCCTTGCGACGTCTAGGGTCCTATTGTCGCAAGGGTTTAGCAGAATCTATTTCATTAAAAAAAATCCTTACAAAGAGCGTAAGTATGGATATATGTAGATTGCCTTCGGGATTATCGTGGAGTGAAACATATTCATACATTTGATGTTTGAAAATCAAAAAATTATTCGTTTATAATACAATAATCATGCATATGTAAACACCGTATAATAGTTGTTAATTCTGAAAACAATAAGGATTTTTTTTTAAAAAAAAGTAGACTTAGCTAGGCCCTTGCAACGTCTAGGGTCCAGATGTCGCAAAGGCCTAGCATAGTCTATTTCTTTAAAAAAAATCCTTACCAAGAGCGTATGTATGTATATATGTAGATTGCCTTCAGGATTATCTTGGAGTAAAAACATATTCTTACATTTGATGTTTGACAATCAAAGAATCATTCGTTTCCAATAAAATATTCATGCATATGTTAACACCGTATAATAGTTGTCAATTCTGAAAACAATAAAGATTTTTTTTTATAAAAAATATACTCTGCTAGGTCCTTGCGACGTCTAGGGTCCAGATGTCGCAAGGGCATCGCAGAGTCTATTTCTTTGAAAAAAATCCTTACTGAGAGCGTAATTACGGAAATATGTAGATTGCCTTCAGAATTATCGTGGAGTGAAACATATTCATACATTTGATGTTTGACAATCAAAGAATCATTCGTTTCCAAAAAAATATTCATGCATATGTTAACACCATACAATAGTTGTTAATTATGAAAACAATAAGGATTTTTTTAAAAAAATAGACTCTGCTAGGCCCTTGCGACGTATAGGGTCCAAACGTCGCAAGGGCCTAGCATAGTCTATTTCTTTTAAAACAATCTTTACCAAGAGCGTAAGTATGTATATATGTAGATTGCCTTCAGGATTATCTTGGAGTAAAAACATATTCTTACATTTGATGTTTGACAATCAAAGAATCATTCGTTTTCAATAAAATATTCATGCATATGTTAACACCGTATAATAGTTGTCAATTCTGAAAACAATAAGGATTTTATTTATAAAAAAATAGACTCTGCTAGGCCCTTGCGACGTCTAGCGTCCAGATGTCGCAAGGGTTTAGCAGAATCTATTTCTTTAAAAAAAATCCTTACAAAGAGCGTAAGTATGGATATATGTAGATTGCCTTCGGGATTATCGTGGAGTAAAACATATTCATACATTTGATGTTTGAAAATCAAAAAATTATTCGTTTATAATAAAATATTCATGCATATGTTAACACCGTATAATAGTTGTTAATTCTGAAAACAATAAGGATTTTTTTTAAAAAAAGAAGACTTAGCTAGGCCCTTGCAAGGTCTAGTGTCGAGATGTCGCAAGGGCATAGCAGAGTCTATTTCTTAAAAAAAAATCCTTACCAAGAGCGTAAGTATGTATATATGTAGATTTCCTTCAGGATTATCTTGGAGTAAAAACATATTCGTACATTTGATGTTTGACAATCAAAGAATCATTCGTTTTCAATAAAATATTCATGCATATGTTAACACCGTATAATAGTTGTTAATTCTGAAAACAATAAGGATTTTTTTTTTTAAAAAGTAGACTTAGCTAGGCCCTTGCAACCTCTAGTGTCGAGATGTCGCAAGGGCATAGCAGAGTCTATTTCTTTTAAAAAAATCCTTACTGAGAGCGTAAGTACGGATATATGTAGATTGCCTTCAGAATTATCGTGGAGTGAAACATATTCATACATTTGATGTTTGACAATCAAAGAATTATTCATTTCCAATAAAATATTCATGCATATGTTAACACCATACAATAGTTGTTAATTATGAAAACAATAAGGATTTTATTTTAAAAAATAGACTCTGCTAGGCCCTTGCAACGTCTAGGGTCCAGATGTCGCAAGGGTTTAGCAGAATCTATTTCTTTAAAAAAAATGCTTACAAAAAGCGTAAGTATGGATATATGTAGATTGCCTTCAGGATAATAGTGGAGTAAAACATATTCATACATTTGATGTTTGAAAATGAAAAAATTATTCGTTTATAATAAAATATTCATGCATATGTTAACACCGTATAATAGTTGTTAATTCTGAAAACAATAAGGATTTTTTTAATAAAAAAAGTAGACTTAGCTAGGCCCTTGCAACGTCTAGTGTCGAGATGTCGCAAGGGCATAGCAGAGTCTATTTCTTTAAAAAAAATCCTTACTGAGAGTGTAAGTACGGATATATGTAGATTGCCTTCAGAATTATCGTGGAGTGAAACATATTCTTACATTTGATGTTTGACAATCAAAGAATTATTCATTTCCAATAAAATATTCATGCATCTGTTAACATCATACAATAGTTGTTAATTATGAAAACAATAAGGATTTTATTTTAAAAAATAGACTCTGCTAGGCCCTTGCAACGTCTAGGGTCCAGATGTCGCAAAGGCCTAGCATAGTCAATTTCTTTAAAAAACAAAACCTTACCAAGAGCGTAAGTACGTATATATGTAGATTGCCTTCAGGATTATCGTGGAGTAAAAATATATTCTTACATTTGATGTTTGACAATCAAAGAATCATTCGTTTCCAATAAAATATTCATGCATATGTTAACACCGTATAATAGTTGTCAATTCTGAAAACAATAAAGATTTTTTTTTATAAAAAATATACTCTACTAGGTCCTTGCGACGTCTAGGGTCCAGATGACGCAAGGGCATCGCAGAGTCTATTTCTTTGAAAAAAATCCTTACTGAGAGCGTAATTACGGAAATATGTAGATTGCCTTCAGAATTATCGTGGAGTGAAACATATTCATACATTTGATGTTTGACAATCAAAGAATCATTCGTTTCCAAAAAAATATTCATGCATATGTTAACACCGTACAATAGTTGTTAATTATGAAAACAATAAGGATTTTTTTTAAAAAAATAGACTCTGCTAGGCCCTTGCGACGTCTAGGGTCCAAACGTCGCAAGGGCCTAGCATAGTCTATTTCTTTTAAAAAAATCTTTACCAAGAGCGTAAGTATGTATATATGTAGATTGCCTTCAAGATTATCTTGGAGTAAAAACATATTCATACATTTGATGGTTGACAATCAAAGAATCATTCGTTTTCAATAAAATATTCATGCATATGTTAACACCGTATAATAGTTGTCAATTCTGAAAACAATAAGGATTTTATTTTTTAAAAAATAGACTTCGCTAGGCCCTTGCGAAGTCTAGGGTCCAGATGTCGCAAGGGTTTAGCAGAATCTATTTCTTTAAAAAAAATACTTACAAAGAGCGTAAGTATGGATATATGTAGATTGCCTTCGGGATTATCGTGGAGTAAAACATATTCATACATTTGATGTTTGAAAATCAAAAAATTATTCGTTTATAATAAAATTTTCATGCATATGTTAACACCGTATAATAGTTGTTACTTCTAAAAACAATAAGGATTTTTTTTTAAAAAAGAAGACTTAGCTAGGCCCTTGCAACGTCTAGTGTCGAGATGTCGCAAGGGCATAGCAGAGTCTATTTCTTTTAAAAAAATCCTTACTGAGAGTGTAAGTACGGATATATGTAGATTGCCTTCAGAATTATCGTGGAGTGAAACATATTCATACATTTGATGTTTGACAATCAAAGAATCATTCGTTTCCAAAAAAATATTCATGCATATGTTAACACCGTACAATAGTTGTTAATTATGAAAACAATAAGGATTTTTTTTAAAAAAATAGACTAGGCTAGGCCCTTGCGACGTCTAGGGTCCAAACGTCGCAAGGGCCTAGCATAGTCTATTTCTTTAAAAAAAAATCCTTACCAATAGCGTAAGTATGTATATATGTAGATTTCCTTCAGGATTATCTTGGAGTAAAAACATATTCGTACATTTGATGTTTGACAATCAAAGAATCATTCGTTTTCAATAAAATATTCATGCATATGTTAACACCGTATAATAGTTGTCAATTCTGAAAACAATAAGGACTTTTTTTTTTTTTTTAAAAGACTCTGCTAGGCCCTTGCGACGTCTAGTGTCCTGATGTCGCAAGGGTTTAGCAGAATCTATTTCTTTAAAAAAATCCTTACAAAAAGCGTAAGTATGGATATATGTAGATTGCCTTCAGGATTATAGTGGAGTAAAACATATTCATACATTTGATGTTTGAAAATCAAAAAATTATTCTTTTATAATAAAATATTCATGCATATGTTAACACCGTATAATAGTTGTTAATTCTGAAAACAATAAGGATTTTTTTTTAAAAAAAGTAGACTTAGCTAGGCCCTTGCAACGTCTAGTGTCGAGATGTCGCAAAGGCATAGCAGAGTCTATTTCTTTTAAAAAAATCCTTACTGAGAGTGTAAGTACGGATATATGTAGATTGCCTTCAGAATTATCGTGGAGTGAAACATATTCTTACATTTGATGTTTGACAATCAAAGAATTATTCATTTCCAATAAAATATTCATGCATATGTTGACATCATACAATAGTTGTTAATTATGAAAACAATAAGGATTTTATTTTAAAAAATAGACTCTGCTAGGCCCTTGCAACGTCTAGGGTCCAGATGTCGCAAAGGCCTAGCATAGTCAATTTCTTTAAAAAACAAAACCTTACCAAGAGCGTAAGTACGTATATATGTAGATTGCCTTCAGGATTATCGTGGAGTAAAAATATATTCTTACATTTGATGTTTGACAATCAAAGAATCATTCGTTTCCAATAAAATATTCATGCATATGTTAACACCGTATAATAGTTGTCAATTCTGAAAACGATAAAGATTTTTTTATATAAAAAATATACTCTGCTAGGTCCTTGCGACGTCTAGGGTCCAGATGTCGCAAGGGCATCGCAGAGTCTATTTCTTTGAAAAAAATCCTTACTGAGAGCGTAATTACGGAAATATGTAGATTGCCTTCAGAATTATCGTGGAGTGAAACATATTCATACATTTGATGTTTGACAATCAAAGAATCATTCGTTTCCAAAAAAATATTCATGCATATGTTAACACCGTACAATAGTTGTTAATTATGAAAACAATAAGGATTTTTTTTTAAAAAATAGACTCTGCTAGGCCCTTGCGACGTCTAGGGTCCAAACGTCGCAAGGGCCTAGCATAGTCTATTTCTTTTAAAAAAATCTTTACCAAGAGCGTAAGTATGTATATATGTAGATTGCCTTCAGGATTATCTTGGAGTAAAAACATATTCTTACATTTGATGTTTGACAATCAAAGAATCATTCGTTTTCAATAAAATATTCATGCATATGTTAACACCGTATAATAGTTGTCAATTCTGAAAACAATAAGGATTTTATTTTTTTAAAAATAGACTTTGCTAGGCCCTTGCGACGTCTAGGGTCCAGATGTCGCAAGGGTTTAGCAGAATCTATTTCTTTAAAAAAAATACTTACAAAGAGCGTAAGTATGGATATATGTAGATTGCCTTCGGGATTATCGTGGAGTAAAACATATTCATACATTTGATGTTTGAAAATCAAAAAATTATTCGTTTATAATAAAATATTCATGCATATGTTAACACCGTATAATAGTTGTTAATTCTAAAAACAATAAAGATTTTTTTTAAAAAAAGAAGACTTAGCTAGGCCCTTGCAACGTCTAGTGTCGAGATGTCGCAAGGGCATAGCAGAGTCTATTTCTTTTAAAAAAATCCTTACTGAGAGTGTAAGTACGGGTATATGTAGATTGCCTTCAGAATTATCGTGGAGTGAAACATATTCTTACATTTGATGTTTGACAATCAAAGAATTATTCATTTCCAATAAAATATTCAGACATATGTTAACATCATACAATAGTTGTTAATTATGAAAACAATAAGGATTTTATTTTAAAAAATAGACTCTGCTAGACCCTTGCGACGTCTAGGGTCCAGATGTCGCAAGGGCCTAGCATAGTCTATTTCTTTAAAAAAAAATCCTTGCCAAGAGCGTAAGTATGTATATATGTAGATTGCCTTCCGGATTATCTTGGAGTAAAAACATATTCTTACATTTGATGTTTGACAATCAAAGAATCATTCGTTTCCAATAAAATATTCATGCATATCTTAACCCTATATAATAGTTGTCAATTCTGAAAACAATAAGGATTTTTTTTTATAAAAAATATACTCTGCTAGGTCCTTGCGACGTCTAGGGTCCAAATGTCGCAAGGGCATAGCAGAGTCTATTTCTTTGAAAAAAATCCTTACTGAGAGCGTAAGTACGGAAATATGTAGATTGCCTTCAGAATTATCGTGGAGTGAAACATATTCATACATTTGATGTTTGACAATCAAAGAATCATTCGTTTCCAAAAAAATATTCATGCATATGTTAACACCGTACGATAGTTGTTAATTATGAAAACAATAAGGATTTTTTTTTAAAAAATAGACTCTGCTAGGCCCTTGCGACGTCTAGGGTCCAAACGTCGCAAGGGCCTAGCATAGGCTATTTCTTTAAAAAAAAATCCTTACCAAGAGCGTAAGTATGTATATATGTAGATTTCCTTCAGGATTATCTTGGAGTAAAAACATATTCGTACATTTGATGTTTGACAATCAAAGAATCATTCGTTTTCAATAAAATATTCATGCATATGTTAACACCGTATAATAGTTGTCAATTCTGAAAACGATAAAGATTTTTTTATATAAAAAATATACTCTGCTAGGTCCTTGCGACGTCTAGGGTCCAGATGTCGCAAGGGCATCGCAGAGTCTATTTCTTTGAAAAAAATCCTTACTGAGAGCGTAATTACGGAAATATGTAGATTGCCTTCAGAATTATCGTGGAGTGAAACATATTCATACATTTGATGTTTGACAATCAAAGAATCATTCGTTTCCAAAAAAATATTCATGCATATGTTAACACCGTACAATAGTTGTTAATTATGAAAACAATAAGGATTTTTTTTAAAAAAATAGACTCTGCTAGGCCCTTGCGACGTCTAGGGTCCAAACGTCGCAAGGGCCTAGCATAGTCTATTTCTTTTTAAAAAATCTTTACCAAGAGCGTAAGTATGTATATATGTAGATTGCCTTCAGGATTATCTTTGAGTAAAAACATATTCTTACATTTGATGTTTGACAATCAAAGAATCATTCGTTTTCAATAAAATATTCATGCATATGTTAACACCGTATAATAGTTGTCAATTCTGAAAACAATAAGGATTTTATTTTTTTAAAAATAGACTTTGCTAGGCCCTTGCGACGTCTAGGGTCCAGATGTCGCAAGGGTTTAGCAGAATCTATTTCTTTAAAAAAAATACTTACAAAGAGCGTAAGTATGGATATATGTAGATTGCCTTCGGGATTATCGTGGAGTAAAACATATTCATACATTTGATGTTTGAAAATCAAAAAATTATTCGTTTATAATAAAATATTCATGCATATGTTAACACCGTATAATAGTTGTTAATTCTAAAAACAATAAAGATTTTTTTAAAAAAAAGAAGACTTAGCTAGGCCCTTGCAACGTCTAGTGTCGAGATGTCGCAAGGGCATAGCAGAGTCTATTTCTTTAAAAAAAATCCTTACTGAGAGTGTAAGTACGGGTATATGTAGATTGCCTTCAGAATTATCGTGGAGTGAAACATATTCTTACATTTGATGTTTGACAATCAAAGAATTATTCATTTCCAATAAAATATTCATACATATGTTAACATCATACAATAGTTGTTAATTATGAAAACAATAAGGATTTTATTTTAAAAAATAGACTCTGCTAGACCCTTGCGACGTCTAGGGTCCAGATGTCGCAAGGGCCTAGCATAGTCTATTTCTTTAAAAAAAAATCCTTGCCAAGAGCGTAAGTATGTATATATGTAGATTGCCTTCCGGATTATCTTGGAGTAAAAACATATTCTTACATTTGATGTTTGACAATCAAAGAATCATTCGTTTCCAATAAAATATTCATGCATATCTTAACCCTATATAATAGTTGTCAATTCTGAAAACAATAAGGATTTTTTTTTATAAAAAATATACTCCGCTAGGTCCTTGCGACGTCTAGGGTCCAAATGTCGCAAGGGCATAGCAGAGTCTATTTCTTTGAAAAAAATCCTTACTGAGAGCGTAAGTACGGAAATATGTAGATTGCCTTCAGAATTATCGTGGAGTGAAACATATTCATACATTTGATGTTTGACAATCAAAGAATCATTCGTTTCCAAAAAAATATTCATGCATATGTTAACACCGTACGATAGTTGTTAATTATGAAAACAATAAGGATTTTTTTTAAAAAAATAGACTCTGCTAGGCCCTTGCGACGTCTAGGGTCCAAACGTCGCAAGGGCCTAGCATAGGCTATTTCTTTAAAAAAAAATCCTTACCAAGAGCGTAAGTATGTATATATGTAGATTTCCTTCAGGATTATCTTGGAGTAAAAACATATTCGTACATTTGATGTTTGACAATCAAAGAATCATTCGTTTTCAATAAAATATTCATGCATATGTTAACACCGTATAATAGTTGTCAATTCTGAAAACAATAAGGATTTTATTTTAAAAAAAATAGACTCTGCTAGGCCCTTGAGACGTCTAGGGTCCTATTGTCGCAAGGGTTTAGCAGAATCTATTTCTTTAAAATAAATCCTTACAAAGAGCGTAAGTATGGATATATGTAGATTGCCTTCAGGATTATAGTGGAGTAAAACATATTCATACATTTGATGTTTGAAAATCAAAAAATTATTCGTTTATAATAAAATATTCATGCATATGTTAACACCGTATAATAGTTGTTAATTCTGAAAACAATAAGGATTTTTTTTTTTTTTAAAAAGTAGACTTAGCTAGGCGCTTGCAACGTCTAGTTTCGAGATGTCGCAAGGGCATAGCAGAGTCTATTTCTTTAAAAAAAATCCTTACTGAGAGTGTAAGTACGGATATATGTAGATTGCCTTCAGAATTATCGTGGAGTGAAACATATTCTTACATTTGATGTTTGACAATCAAAGAATTATTCATTTCCAATAAAATATTCATGCATATGTTAACATCATACAATAGTTGTTAATTATGAGAACAATAAGGATTTTATTTTAAAAAATAGACTCTGCTAGGCCCTTGCAACGTCTAGGGTCCAGATGTCGCAAAGGCCTAGCATAGTCAATTTCTTTAAAAAACAAAACCTTACCAAGAGCGTAAGTACGTATATATGTAGATTGCCTTCAGGATTATCGTGGAGTAAAAATATATTCTTACATTTGATGTTTGACAATCAAAGAATCATTCGTTTCCAATAAAATATTCATGCATATGTTAACACCGTATAATAGTTGTCAATTCTGAAAACAATAAAGATTTTTTTATATAAAAAATATACTCTGCTAGGTCCTTGCGACGTCTAGGGTCCAGATGTCGCAAGGGCATCGCAGAGTCTATTTCTTTGAAAAAAATCCTTACTGAGAGCGTAATTACGGAAATATGTAGATTGCCTTCAGAATTATCGTGGAGTGAAACATATTCATACATTTGATGTTTGACAATCAAAGAATCATTCGTTTCCAAAAAAATATTCATGCATATGTTAACACCGTACAATAGTTGTTAATTATGAAAACAATAAGGATTTTTTTTAAAAAAATAGACTCTGCTAGGCCCTTGCGACGTCTAGGGTCCAAACGTTGCAAGGGCCTAGCATAGTCTATTTCTTTTAAAAAAATCTTTACCAAGAGCGTAAGTATGTATATATGTAGATTGCCTTCAGGATTATCTTGGAGTAAAAACATATTCTTACATTTGATGTTTGACAATCAAAGAATCATTCGTTTTCAATAAAATATTCATGCATATGTTAACACCGTATAATAGTTGTCAATTCTTAAAACAATAAGGATTTTATTTTTTTAAAAATAGACTTTGCTAGGCCCTTGCGACGTCTAGGGTCCAGATGTCGCAAGGGTTTAGCAGAATCTATTTCTTTAAAAAAAATACTTACAAAGAGCGTAAGTATGGATATATGTAGATTGCCTTCGGGATTATCGTGGAGTAAAACATATTCATACATTTGATGTTTGAAAATCAAAAAATTATTCGTTTATAATAAAATATTCATGCATATGTTAACACCGTATAATAGTTGTTAATTCTAAAAACAATAAAGATTTTTTTTAAAAAAAGAAGACTTAGCTAGGCCCTTGCAACGTCTAGTGTCGAGATGTCGCAAGGGCATAGCAGAGTCTATTTCTTTTTAAAAAATCCTTACTGAGAGTGTAAGTACGGGTATATGTAGATTGCCTTCAGAATTATCGTGGAGTGAAACATATTCTTACATTTGATGTTTGACAATCAAAGAATTATTCATTTCCAATAAAATATTCAGACATATGTTAACATCATACAATAGTTGTTAATTATGAAAACAATAAGGATTTTATTTTAAAAAATAGACTCTGCTAGACCCTTGCGACGTCTAGGGTCCAGATGTCGCAAGGGCCTAGCATAGTCTATTTCTTTAAAAAAAAATCCTTGCCAAGAGCGTAAGTATGTATATATGTAGATTGCCTTCCGGATTATCTTGGAGTAAAAACATATTCTTACATTTGATGTTTGACAATCAAAGAATCATTCGTTTCCAATAAAATATTCATGCATATCTTAACCCTATATAATAGTTGTCAATTCTGAAAACAATAAGGATTTTTTTTTATAAAAAATATACTCTGCTAGGTCCTTGCGACGTCTAGGGTCCAAATGTCGCAAGGGCATAGCAGAGTCTATTTCTTTGAAAAAAATCCTTACTGAGAGCGTAAGTACGGAAATATGTAGATTGCCTTCAGAATTATCGTGGAGTGAAACATATTCATACATTTGATGTTTGACAATCAAAGAATCATTCGTTTCCAAAAAAATATTCATGCATATGTTAACACCGTACGATAGTTGTTAATTATGAAAACAATAAGGATTTTTTTTAAAAAAATAGACTCTGTTAGGCCCTTGCGACGTCTAGGGTCCAAACGTCGCAAGGGCCTAGCATAGGCTATTTCTTTAAAAAAAAATCCTTACCAAGAGCGTAAGTATGTATATATGTAGATTTCCTTCAGGATTATCTTGGAGTAAAAACATATTCGTACATTTGATGTTTGACAATCAAAGAATCATTCGTTTTCAATAAAATATTCATGCATATGTTAACACCGTATAATAGTTGTCAATTCTGAAAACGATAAAGATTTTTTTATATAAAAAATATACTCTGCTAGGTCCTTGCGACGTCTAGGGTCCAGATGTCGCAAGGGCATCGCAGAGTCTATTTCTTTGAAAAAAATCCTTACTGAGAGCGTAATTACGGAAATATGTAGATTGCCTTCAGAATTATCGTGGAGTGAAACATATTCATACATTTGATGTTTGACAATCAAAGAATCATTCGTTTCCAAAAAAATATTCATGCATATGTTAACACCGTACAATAGTTGTTAATTATGAAAACAATAAGGATTTTTTTAAAAAAAATAGAGTCTGCTAGGCCCTTGCGACGTCTAGGGTCCAAACGTCGCAAGGGCCTAGCATAGTCTATTTCTTTTTAAAAAATCTTTACCAAGAGCGTAAGTATGTATATATGTAGATTGCCTTCAGGATTATCTTGGAGTAAAAACATATTCTTACATTTGATGTTTGACAATCAAAGAATCATTCGTTTTTAATAAAATATTCATGCATATGTTAACACCGTATAATAGTTGTCAATTCTGAAAACAATAAGGATTTTATTTTTTTAAAAATAGACTTTGCTAGGCCCTTGCGACGTCTAGGGTCCAGATGTCGCAAGGGTTTAGCAGAATCTATTTCTTTAAAAAAAATACTTACAAAGAGCGTAAGTATGGATATATGTAGATTGCCTTCGGGATTATCGTGGAGTAAAACATATTCATACATTTGATGTTTGAAAATCAAAAAATTATTCGTTTATAATAAAATATTCATGCATATGTTAACACCGTATAATAGTTGTTAATTCTAAAAACAATAAAGATTTTTTTTAAAAAAAGAAGACTTAGCTAGGCCCTTGCAACGTCTAGTGTCGAGATGTCGCAAGGGCATAGCAGAGTCTATTTCTTTTTAAAAAATCCTTACTGAGAGTGTAAGTACGGGTATATGTAGATTGCCTTCAGAATTATCGTGGAGTGAAACATATTCTTACATTTGATGTTTGAAAATCAAAGAATTATTCATTTCCAATAAAATATTCAGACATATGTTAACATCATACAATAGTTGTTAATTATGAAAACAATAAGGATTTTATTTTAAAAAATAGACTCTGCTAGACCCTTGCGACGTCTAGGGTCCAGATGTCGCAAGGGCCTAGCATAGTCTATTTCTTTAAAAAAAAATCCTTGCCAAGAGCGTAAGTATGTATATATGTAGATTGCCTTCCGGATTATCTTGGAGTAAAAACATATTCTTACATTTGATGTTTGACAATCAAAGAATCATTCGTTTCCAATAAAATATTCATGCATATCTTAACCCTATATAATAGTTGTCAATTCTGAAAACAATAAGGATTTTTTTTTATAAAAAATATACTCTGCTAGGTCCTTGCGACGTCTAGGGTCCAAATGTCGCAAGGGCATAGCAGAGTCTATTTCTTTGAAAAAATCCTTACTGAGAGCGTAAGTACGGAAATATGTAGATTGCCTTCAGAATTATCGTGGAGTGAAACATATTCATACATTTGATGTTTGACAATCAAAGAATCATTCGTTTCCAAAAAAATATTCATGCATATGTTAACACCGTACGATAGTTGTTAATTATGAAAACAATAAGGATTTTTTTAAAAAAAATAGACTCTGCTAGGCCCTTGCGACGTCTAGGGTCCAAACGTCGCAAGGGCCTAGCATAGGCTATTTCTTTAAAAAAAAATCCTTACCAAGAGCGTAAGTATGTATATATGTAGATTTCCTTCAGGATTATCTTGGAGTAAAAACATATTCGTACATTTGATGTTTGACAATCAAAGAATCATTCGTTTTCAATAAAATATTCATGCATATGTTAACACCGTATAATAGTTGTCAATTCTGAAAACGATAAAGATTTTTTTATATAAAAAATATACTCTGCTAGGTCCTTGCGACGTCTAGGGTCCAGATGTCGCAAGGGCATCGCAGAGTCTATTTCTTTGAAAAAAATCCTTACTGAGAGCGTAATTACGGAAATATGTAGATTGCCTTCAGAATTATCGTGGAGTGAAACATATTCATACATTTGATGTTTGACAATCAAAGAATCATTCGTTTCCAAAAAAATATTCATGCATATGTTAACACCGTACAATAGTTGTTAATTATGAAAACAATAAGGATTTTTTTTAAAAAAATAGACTCTGCTAGGCCCTTGCGACGTCTAGGGTCCAAACGTCGCAAGGGCCTAGCATAGTCTATTTCTTTTTAAAAAATCTTTACCAAGAGCGTAAGTATGTATATATGTAGATTGCCTTCAGGATTATCTTGGAGTAAAAACATATTCTTACATTTGATGTTTGACAATCAAAGAATCATTCGTTTTCAATAAAATATTCATGCATATGTTAACACCGTATAATAGTTGTCAATTCTGAAAACAATAAGGATTTTATTTTTTTAAAAATAGACTTTGCTAGGCCCTTGCGACGTCTAGGGTCCAGATGTCGCAAGGGTTTAGCAGAATCTATTTCTTTAAAAAAAATACTTACAAAGAGCGTAAGTATGGATATATGTAGATTGCCTTCGGGATTATCGTGGAGTAAAACATATTCATACATTTGATGTTTGAAAATCAAAAAATTATTCGTTTATAATAAAATATTCATGCATATGTTAACACCGTATAATAGTTGTTAATTCTAAAAACAATAAAGATTTTTTTTAAAAAAAGAAGACTTAGCTAGGCCCTTGCAACGTCTAGTGTCGAGATGTCGCAAGGGCATAGCAGAGTCTATTTCTTTTAAAAAAATCCTTACTGAGAGTGTAAGTACGGGTATATGTAGATTGCCTTCAGAATTATCGTGGAGTGAAACATATTCTTACATTTGATGTTTGACAATCAAAGAATTATTCATTTCCAATAAAATATTCATACATATGTTAACATCATACAATAGTTGTTAATTATGAAAACAATAAGGATTTTATTTTAAAAAATAGACTCTGCTAGACCCTTGCGACGTCTAGGGTCCAGATGTCGCAAGGGCCTAGCATAGTCTATTTCTTTAAAAAAAAATCCTTGCCAAGAGCGTAAGTATGTATATATGTAGATTGCCTTCCGGATTATCTTGGAGTAAAAACATATTCTTACATTTGATGTTTGACAATCAAAGAATCATTCGTTTCCAATAAAATATTCATGCATATCTTAACCCTATATAATAGTTGTCAATTCTGAAAACAATAAGGATTTTTTTTTATAAAAAATATACTCTGCTAGGTCCTTGCGATGTCTAGGGTCCAAATGTCGCAAGGGCATAGCAGAGTCTATTTCTTTGAAAAAAATCCTTACTGAGAGCGTAAGTACGGAAATATGTAGATTGCCTTCAGAATTATCGTTGAGTGAAACATATTCATACATTTGATGTTTGACAATCAAAGAATCATTCGTTTCCAAAACAATATTCATGCATATGTTAACACCGTACGATAGTTGTTAATTATGAAAACAATAAGGATTTTTTTTTAAAAAATAGACTCTGCTAGGCCCTTGCGACGTCTAGGGTCCAAACGTCGCAAGGGCCTAGCATAGGCTATTTCTTTAAAAAAAAATCCTTACCAAGAGCGTAAGTATGTATATATGTAGATTTCCTTCAGGATTATCTTGGAGTAAAAACATATTCTTACATTTGATGTTTGACAATCAAAGAATCATTCGTTTTCAATAAACTATTCATGCATATGTTAACACCGTATAATAGTTGTCAATTCTGAAAACAATAAGGATTTTATTTTTTTAAAAATAGACTCTGCTAGGCCCTTGCGACGTCTAGGGTCCAGATGTCGCAAGGGTTTAGCAGAATCTATTTCTTTAAAAAAAATCCTTACAAAGAGCGTAAGTATGGTATATGTAGATTGCCTTCCGGATTATCTTGGAGTAAAAACATATTCTTACATTTGATGTTTGACAATCAAAGAATCATTCGTTTCCAATAAAATATTCATGCATATCTTAACCCTATATAATAGTTGTCAATTCTGAAAACAATAAGGATTTTTTTTTATAAAAAATATACTCTGCTAGGTCCTTGCGACGTCTAGGGTCCAAATGTCGCAAGGGCATAGCAGAGTCTATTTCTTTGAAAAAAATCCTTACTGAGAGCGTAAGTACGGAAATATGTAGATTGCCTTCAGAATTATCGTGGAGTGAAACATATTCATACATTTGATGTTTGACAATCAAAGAATCATTCGTTTCCAAAAAAATATTCATGCATATGTTAACACCGTACGATAGTTGTTAATTATGAAAACAATAAGGATTTTTTTTAAAAAAATAGACTCTGCTAGGCCCTTGCGACGTCTAGGGTCTAAACGTCGCAAGGGCCTAGCATAGGCTATTTCTTTAAAAAAAAATCCTTACCAAGAGCGTAAGTATGTATATATGTAGATTTCCTTCAGGATTATCTTGGAGTAAAAACATATTCGTACATTTGATGTTTGACAATCAAAGAATCATTCGTTTTCAATAAAATATTCATGCATATGTTAACACGGTATAATAGTTGTCAATTCTGAAAACAATAAGGATTTTATTTTAAAAAAAATAGACTCTGCTAGGCCCTTGCGACGTCTAGGGTCCAGATGTCGCAAGGGTTTAGCAGAATCTATTTCTTTAAAAAAAATCCTTACGAAGAGCGTAAGTATGGATATATGTAGATTGCCTTCGGGATTATCGTGGAGTAAAACATATTCATACATTTGATGTTTGAAAATCAAAAAATTATTCGTTTATAATAAAATATTCATGCATATGTTAACACCGTATAATAGTTGTTAATTATGAAAACAATAAGGATTTTTTTAAAAAAAAAGTAGACTTAGCTAGGCCCTTGCAACGTCTAGTGTCGAGATGTCGCAAGGGCATAGCAGAGTCTATTTCTTTGAAAAAAATCCTTACTGAGAGCGTAAGTACGGAAATATGTAGATTGCCTTCAGAATTATCGTGGAGTGAAACATATTCATACATTTGATGTTTGACAATCAAAGAATCATTCATTTGCAATAAAATATTCATGCATATGTTAACACCATAAAATAGTTGTTAATTATGAAAACAATAAGGATTTTTTTAAAAAAAATAGGCTCTGCTAGGCCCTTGCGACGTCTAGGGTCCAAACGTCGCAAGGGCCTAGCATAGTCTATTTCTTTAAAAAAAAATCTTTACCAAGAGCGTAAGTATGTATATATGTAGATTTCCTTCAGGATTATCTTGGAGTAAAAACATATTCGTACATTTGATGTTTGACAATCAAAAATCATTCGTTTTCAATAAAATATTCATGCATATGTTAACACCGTATAATAGTTGTCAATTCTGAAAACAATAAGGATTTTTTTTAAAAAAAAAAAAGACTCTGCTAGGCCCTTGAGACGTCTAGGGTCCTATTGTCGCAAGGGTTTAGCAGAATCTATTTCTTTAAAATAAATCCTTACAAAGAGCGTAAGTATGGATATATGTAGATTGCCTTCAGGATTATAGTGGAGTAAAACATATTCATACATTTGATGTTTGAAAATCAAAAAATTATTCGTTTATAATAAAATATTCATGCATATGTTAACACCGTATAATAGTTGTTAATTCTGAAAACAATAAGGATTTTTTTTTTTTAAAAAAGTAGACTTAGCTAGGCGCTTGCAACGTCTAGTTTCGAGATGTCGCAAGGGCATAGCAGAGTCTATTTCTTTAAAAAAAATCCTTACTGAGAGTGTAAGTACGGATATATGTAGATTGCCTTCAGAATTATCGTGGAGTGAAACATATTCTTACATTTGATGTTTGACAATCAAAGAATTATTCATTTCCAATAAAATATTCATGCATATGTTAACATCATACAATAGTTGTTAATTATGAGAACAATAAGGATTTTATTTTAAAAAATAGACTCTGCTAGGCCCTTGCAACGTCTAGGGTCCAGATGTCGCAAAGGCCTAGCATAGTCAATTTCTTTAAAAAACAAAACCTTACCAAGAGCGTAAGTACGTATATATGTAGATTGCCTTCAGGATTATCGTGGAGTAAAAATATATTCTTACATTTGATGTTTGACAATCAAAGAATCATTCGTTTCCAATAAAATATTCATGCATATGTTAACACCGTATAATAGTTGTCAATTCTGAAAACAATAAAGATTTTTTTATATAAAAAATATACTCTGCTAGGTCCTTGCGACGTCTAGGGTCCAGATGTCGCAAGGGCATCGTAGAGTCTATTTCTTTGAAAAAAATCCTTACTGAGAGCGTAAGTACGGAAATATGTAGATTGCCTTCAAAATTATCGTGGAGTGAAACATATTCATACATTTGATGTTTGACAATCAAAGAATCATTCGTTTCCAAAAAAATATTCATGCATATGTTAACATCATACAATAGTTGTTAATTATGAAAACAATAAGGATTTTTTTAAAAAAAATTAACTCTGCTAGGCCCTTGCGACATCTAGGGTCCAAACGTCGCAAGGGCCTAGCATAGTCTATTTCTTTAAAAAAAATCTTTACCAAGAGCGTAAGTATGTATATATGTAGATTGTCTTCAGGATTATCTTGGAGTAAAAACATATTCTTACATTTGATGTTTGACAATCAAAGAATCATTCGTTTTCAATAAACTATTCATGCATATGTTAACACCGTATAATAGTTGTCAATTCTGAAAACAATAAGGATTTTATTTTTTTAAAAATAGACTCTGCTAGGCCCTTGCGACGTCTAGGGTCCAGATGTCGCAAGGGTTTAGCAGAATCTATTTCTTTAAAAAAAATCCTTACAAAGAGCGTAAGTATGGTATATGTAGATTGCCTTCCGGATTATCTTGGAGTAAAAACATATTCTTACATTTGATGTTTGACAATCAAAGAATCATTCGTTTCCAATAAAATATTCATGCATATCTTAACCCTATATAATAGTTGTCAATTCTGAAAACAATAAGGATTTTTTTTTATAAAAAATATACTCTGCTAGGTCCTTGCGACGTCTAGGGTCCAAATGTCGCAAGGGCATAGCAGAGTCTATTTCTTTGAAAAAAATCCTTACTGAGAGCGTAAGTACGGAAATATGTAGATTGCCTTCAGAATTATCGTGGAGTGAAACATATTCATACATTTGATGTTTGACAATCAAAGAATCATTCGTTTCCAAAAAAATATTCATGCATATGTTAACACCGTACGATAGTTGTTAATTATGAAAACAATAAGGATTTTTTTTAAAAAAATAGACTCTGCTAGGCCCTTGCGACGTCTAGGGTCTAAACGTCGCAAGGGCCTAGCATAGGCTATTTCTTTAAAAAAAAATCCTTACCAAGAGCGTAAGTATGTATATATGTAGATTTCCTTCAGGATTATCTTGGAGTAAAAACATATTCGTACATTTGATGTTTGACAATCAAAGAATCATTCGTTTTCAATAAAATATTCATGCATATGTTAACACGGTATAATAGTTGTCAATTCTGAAAACAATAAGGATTTTATTTTAAAAAAAATAGACTCTGCTAGGCCCTTGCGACGTCTAGGGTCCAGATGTCGCAAGGGTTTAGCAGAATCTATTTCTTTTAAAAAAATCCTTACGAAGAGCGTAAGTTTGGATATATGTAGATTGCCTTCGGGATTATCGTGGAGTAAAACATATTCATACATTTGATGTTTGAAAATCAAAAAATTATTCGTTTATAATAAAATATTCATGCATATGTTAACACCGTATAATAGTTGTTAATTATGAAAACAATAAAGATTTTTTTTTAAAAAAAGTAGACTTAGCTAGGCCCTTGCAACGTCTAGTGTCGAGATGTCGCAAAGGCATAGCAGAGTCTATTTCTTTGAAAAAAATCCTTACTGAGAGCGTAAGTACGGAAATATGTAGATTGCCTTCAGAATTATCGTGGAGTGAAACATATTCATACATTTGATGTTTGACAATCAAAGAATCATTCATTTGCAATAAAATATTCATGCATATGTTAACACCATAAAATAGTTGTTAATTATGAAAACAATAAGGATTTTTTTAAAAAAAATAGGCTCTGCTAGGCCCTTGCGACGTCTAGGGTCCAAACGTCGCAAGGGCCTAGCATAGTCTATTTCTTTAAAAAAAAATCTTTACCAAGAGCGTAAGTATGTATATATGTAGATTTCCTTCACGATTATCTTGGAGTAAAAACAATATTCGTACATTTGATGTTTGACAATCAAAAATCATTCGTTTTCAATAAAATATTCATGCATATGTTAACACCGTATAATAGTTGTCAATTCTGAAAACAATAAGGATTTTTTTTTTTAAAAAAAAAGACTCTGCTAGGCCCTTGAGACGTCTAGGGTCCTATTGTCGCAAGGGTTTAGCAGAATCTATTTCTTTAAAATAAATCCTTACAAAGAGCGTAAGTATGGATATATGTAGATTGCCTTCAGGATTATAGTGGAGTAAAACATATTCATACATTTGATGTTTGAAAATCAAAAAATTATTCGTTTAGAATAAAATATTCATGCATATGTTAACACCGTATAATAGTTGTTAATTCTGAAAACAATAAGGATTTTTTTTAAAAAAAAAAGTAGACTTAGCTAGGCGCTTGCAACGTCTAGTTTCGAGATGTCGCAAGGGCATAGCAGAGTCTATTTCTTTAAAAAAATCCTTACTGAGAGTGTAAGTACGGATATATGTAGATTGCCTTCAGAATTATCGTGGAGTGAAACATATTCTTACATTTGATGTTTGACAATCTAAGAATTATTCATTTCCAATAAAATATTCATGCATATGTTAACATCATACAATAGTTGTTAATTATGAGAACAATAAGGATTTTATTTTAAAAAATAGACTCTGCTAGGCCCTTGCAACGTCTAGGGTCCAGATGTCGCAAAGGCCTAGCATAGTCAATTTCTTTAAAAAACAAAACCTTACCAAGAGCGTAAGTACGTATATATGTAGATTGCCTTCAGGATTATCGTGGAGTAAAAATATATTCTTACATTTGATGTTTGACAATCAAAGAATCATTCGTTTCCAATAAAATATTCATGCATATGTTAACACCGTATAATAGTTGTCAATTCTGAAAACAATAAAGATTTTTTTATATAAAAAATATACTCTGCTAGGTCCTTGCGACGTCTAGGGTCCAGATGTCGCAAGGGCATCGGAGAGTCTATTTCTTTGAAAAAAATCCTTACTGAGAGCGTAAGTACGGAAATATGTAGATTGCCTTCAAAATTATCGTGGAGTGAAACATATTCATACATTTGATGTTTGACAATCAAAGAATCATTCGTTTCCAAAAAAATATTCATGCATATGTTAACATCATACAATAGTTGTTAATTATGAAAACAATAAGGATTTTTTTTAAAAAAATTAACTCTGCTAGGCCCTTGCGACATCTAGGGTCCAAACGTCGCAAGGGCCTAGCATAGTCTATTTCTTTAAAAAGAATCTTTACCAAGAGCGTAAGTATGTATATATGTAGATTGTCTTCAGGATTATCTTGGAGTAAAAACATATTCTTACATTTGATGTTTGACAATCAAAGAATCATTCGTTTTCAATAAACTATTCATGCATATGTTAACACCGTATAATAGTTGTCAATTCTGAAAACAATAAGGATTTTATTTTTAAAAAAATAGACTCTGCTAGGCCCTTGCGACGTCTAGGGTCCAGATGTTGCAAGGGTTTAGCAGAATCTATTTCTTTAAAAAAAATCCTTACAAAGAGCGTAAGTATGGTATATGTAGATTGCCTTGGGATTATCGTGGAGTAAAACATATTCATACATTTGATGTTTGAAAATCAAAAAATTATTCGTTTATAATAAAATATTCATGCATATATTAACACCATATAATAGTTGTTAATTCTGAAAACAATAAGGATTTTTTTTTTAAAAAAGTAGACTTAGCTAGGCCCTTGCAACGTCTAGTGTCGAGATGTCGCAAAGGCATAGCAGAGTCTATTTCTTTTAAAAAAATCCTTACTGAGAGTGTAAGTACGGATATATGTAGATTGCCTTCAGAATTATCGTGGAGTGAAACATATTCTTACATTTGATGTTTGACAATCAAAGAATTATTCATTTCCAATAAAATATTCATGCATATGTTGACATCATACAATAGTTGTTAATTATGAGAACAATAAGGATTTTATTTTAAAAAATAGACTCTGCTAGGCCCTTGCAACGTCTAGGGTCCAGATGTCGCAAAGGCCTAGCATAGTCAATTTCTTTAAAAAACAAAACCTTACCAAGAGCGTAAGTACGTATATATGTAGATTGCCTTCAGGATTATCGTGGAGTAAAAATATATTCTTACATTTGATGTTTGACAATCAAAGAATCATTCGTTTCCAATAAAATATTCATGCATATGTTAACACCGTATAATAGTTGTCAATTCTGAAAACAATAAAGATTTTTTTATATAAAAAATATACTCTGCTAGGTCTTTGCGACGTCTAGGGTCCAGATGTCGCAAGGGCATCGAAGAGTCTATTTCTTTGAAAAAAATCCTTACTGAGAGCGTAAGTACCGAAATATGTAGATTGCCTTCAAAATTATCGTGGAGTGAAACATATTCATACATTTGATGTTTGACAATCAAAGAATCATTCGTTTCCAAAAAAATATTCATGCATATGTTAACATCATACAATAGTTGTTAATTATGAAAACAATAAGGATTTTTTTAAAAAAAATTAACTCTGCTAGGCCCTTGCGACATCTAGGGTACAAACGTCGCAACGGCCTAGCATAGTCTATTTCTTTAAAAAAAATCTTTACCAAGAGCGTAAGTATGTATATATGTAGATTGTCTTCAGGATTATCTTGGAGTAAAAACATATTCTTACATTTGATGTTTGACAATCAAAGAATCATTCGTTTTCAATAAACTATTCATGCATATGTTAACACCGTATAATAGTTGTCAATTCTGAAAACAATAAGGATTTTATTTTTAAAAAAATAGACTCTGCTAGGCCCTTGCGACGTCTAGGGTCCAGATGTCGCAAGGGTTTAGCAGAATCTATTTCTTTAAAAAAAATCCTTACAAAGAGCGTAAGTATGGTATATGTAGATTGCCTTCGGGATTATCGTGGAGTAAAACATATTCATACATTTGATGTTTGAAAATCAAAAAATTATTCGTTTATAATAAAATATTCATGCATATATTAACACCGTATAATAGTTGTTAATTCTGAAAACAATAAGGATTTTTTTAAAGAAAAGAAGACTTAGCTAGGCCCTTGCAACGTCTAGTGACGAGATGTCGCAAGGGCATTGCAGAGTCGATTTCTTTTAAAAAAATCCTTACTGAGAGTGTAAGTACGGATATATGTAGATTGTCTTCAGAATTATCGTGGAGTGAAACATATTCTTACATTTTATGTTTGACAATCAAAGAATTATTCATTTCCAATAAAATATTCATGCATATGTTAACATCATACAATAGTTGTTAATTATGAAAACAATAAGGATTTTATTTTAAAAAATAGACTCTGCTAGGCCCTTGCGACGTCTAGGGTCCAGATGTCGCAAGGGCCTAGCATAGTCTATTTCTTTAAAAAAAATCCTTACCAAGAGCGTTAGTATGTATATATGTAGATTGCCTTCAGGATTATCTTGGAGTAAAAACATATTCTTACATTTGATTATTGACAATCAAAGAATCATTCGTTTTCTATAAAATATTCATGCATATGTTAACACCGTATAATAGTTGTCAATTCTGAAAACAATAAGGATTTTTTTCTTAAAAAATAGACTCTGCTAGGCCCTTGCGACGTCTAGGCTCCAGATGTCGCAAGGGTTTAGCAGAATCTATTTCTTTAAAAAAAATCCTTACAAAGAGCGTAAGTATGGATATATGTAGATTGCCTTCGGGATTATTGTGGAGTAAACCATATTCATACATTTGATGTTTTGAAAATCAAAAAATCATTCGTTTATAATAAAATATTCATGCATATGTTAACACCTAATAATAGTTGTTAATTCTGAAAACAATAAGGATTTTTTTAGAAAAAAAGTAGACTTAGCTAGGCCCTTGCAACGTCTAGTGTCGAGATGTCGCAAGGGCATAGCAGAGTCTATTTCTTTTAAAAAAATCCTTACTGAGAGTGTAAGTACGGATATATGTAGATTGCTTTCAGAATTATCGTGGAGTGAAACATATTCATACATTTGATGTTTGACAATCAAAGAATCATTCGTTTCCAAAAAAATATTCATGCATATGTTAACACCGTACAATAGTTGTTAATTATGAAAACAATAAGGATTTTTTTAAAAAAAATAGACTAGGCTAGGCCCTTGCGACGTCTAGGGTCCAAACGTCGCAAGGGCCTAGCATAGTCTATTTCTTTAAAAAAAAATCCTTACCAATAGCGTAAGTATGTATATATGTAGATTTCCTTCAGGATTATCTTGGAGTAAAAACATATTCGTACATTTGATGTTTGACAATCAAAGAATCATTCGTTTTCAATAAAATATTCATGCATATGTTAACACCGTATAATAGTTGTCAATTCTGAAAACAATAAGGACTTTTTTTTTTTTTTTTAAAAGACTCTGCTAGGCCCTTGCGACGTCTAGGGTCCTGATGTCGCAAGGGTTTAGCAGAATCTATTTCTTTAAAAAAAATCCTTACAAAAAGCGTAAGTATGGATATATGTAGATTGCCTTCAGGATTATAGTGGAGTAAAACATATTCATACATTTGATGTTTGAAAATCAAAAAATTATTCTTTTATAATAAAATATTCATGCATATGTTAACACCTAATAATAGTTGTTAATTCTGAAAACAATAAGGATTTTTTTTTTAAAAAAGTAGACTTAGCTAGGCCCTTGCAACGTCTAGTGTCGAGATGTCGCAAAGGCATAGCAGAGTCTATTTCTTTTAAAAAAATCCTTACTGAGAGTGTAAGTACGGATATATGTAGATTGCCTTCAGAATTATCGTGGAGTGAAACATATTCTTACATTTGATGTTTGACAATCAAAGAATTATTCATTTCCAATAAAATATTCATGCATATGTTGACATCATACAATAGTTGTTAATTATGAAAACAATAAGGATTTTATTTTAAAAAATAGACTCTGCTAGGCCCTTGCAACGTCTAGGGTCCAGATGTCGCAAAGGCCTAGCATAGTCAATTTCTTTAAAAAACAAAACCTTACCAAGAGCGTAAGTACGTATATATGTAGATTGCCTTCAGGATTATCGTGGAGTAAAAATATATTCTTACATTTGATGTTTGACAATCAAAGAATCATTCGTTTCCAATAAAATATTCATGCATATGTTAACACCGTATAATAGTTGTCAATTCTGAAAACGATAAAGATTTTTTTATATAAAAAATATACTCTGCTAGGTCCTTGCGACGTCTAGGGTCCAGATGTCGCAAGGGCATCGCAGAGTCTATTTCTTTGAAAAAATCCTTACTGAGAGCGTAATTACGGAAATATGTAGATTGCCTTCAGAATTATCGTGGAGTGAAACATATTCATACATTTGATGTTTGACAATCAAAGAATCATTCGTTTCCAAAAAAATATTCATGCATATGTTAACACCGTACAATAGTTGTTAATTATGAAAACAATAAGGATTTTTTTTAAAAAAATAGACTATGCTAGGCCCTTGCGACGTCTAGGGTCCAAACGTCGCAAGGGCCTAGCATAGTCTATTTCTTTTAAAAAAATCTTTACCAAGAGCGTAAGTATGTATATATGTAGATTGCCTTCAGGATTATCTTGGAGTAAAAACATATTCTTACATTTGATGTTTGACAATCAAAGAATCATTCGTTTTCAATAAAATATTCATGCATATGTTAACACCGTATAATAGTTGTCAATTCTGAAAACAATAAGGATTTTATTTTTTTAAAAAAGACTCTGCTAGGCCCTTGCGACGTCTAGGGTCCTATTGTCGCAAGGGTTTAACAGAATCTATTTCTTTAAAAAAAATACTTACAAAGAGCGTAAGTATGGATATATGTAGATTGCCTTCGGGATTATCATGGAGTAAAACATATTCATACATTTGATGTTTGAAAATCAAAAAATTATTCGTTTATAATAAAATATTCATGCATATGTTAACACCGTATAATAGTTGTTAATTATGAAAACAATAAGGATTTTTTTTTTAAAAAAGTAGACTTAGCTAGGCCCTTGCAACGTCTAGTGTCGAGATGTCGCAAGGGCATAGCAGAGTCTATTTCTTTGAAAAAAATCCTTACTGAGAGCGTAAGTACGGAAATATGTAGATTGCCTTCAGAATTATCGTGGAGTGAAACATATTCATACATTTGATGTTTGACAATCAAAGAATCATTCATTTGCAATAAAATATTCATGCATATGTTAACACCATAAAATAGTTGTTAATTATGAAAACAATAAGGATTTTTTTTAAAAAAATAGGCTCTGCTAGGCCCTTGCGACGTCTAGGGTCCAAACGTCGCAAGGGCCTAGCATAGTCTATTTCTTTAAAAAAAAATCTTTACCAAGAGCGTAAGTATGTATATATGTAGATTTCCTTCAGGATTATCTTGGAGTAAAAACATATCCGTACATTTGATGTTTGACAATCAAAAATCATTCGTTTTCAATAAAATATTCATGCATATGTTAACACCGTATAATAGTTGTCAATTCTGAAAACAATAAGGATTTTTTTTTAAAAAAAAAAAGACTCTGCTAGGCCCTTGAGACGTCTAGGGTCCTATTGTCGCAAGGGTTTAGCAGAATCTATTTCTTTAAAAAAAATCCTTACCAAGAGCGTTAGTATGTATATATGTAGATTGCCTTCAGGATTATCTTGGAGTAAAAACATATTCTTACATTTGATTATTGACAATCAAAGAATCATTCGTTTTCAATAAAATATTCATGCATATGTTAACACCGTATAATAGTTGTCAATTCTGAAAACAATAAGGATTTTTTTCTTAAAAAATAGACTCTGCTAGGCCCTTGCGACGTCTAGGCTCCAGATGTCGCAAGGGTTTAGCAGAATCTATTTCTTTAAAAAAAATCCTTACAAAGAGCGTAAGTATGGATATATGTAGATTGCCTTCGGGATTATTGTGGAGTAAACCATATTCATACATTTGATGTTTTGAAAATCAAAAAATCATTCGTTTATAATAAAATATTCATGCATATGTTAACACCTAATAATAGTTGTTAATTCTGAAAACAATAAGGATTTTTTTAGAAAAAAAGTAGACTTAGCTAGGCCCTTGCAACGTCTAGTGTCGAGATGTCGCAAGGGCATAGCAGAGTCTATTTCTTTTAAAAAAATCCTTACTGAGAGTGTAAGTACGGATATATGTAGATTGCTTTCAGAATTATCGTGGAGTGAAACATATTCTTACATTTGATGTTTGACAATCAAAGAATTATTCATTTCCAATAAAATATTCATGCATATGTTAACATCATACAATAGTTGTTAATTATGAAAACAATAAGGATTTTTTAAAAAAAAATTAACTCTGCTAGGCCCTTGCGACATCTAGGGTCCAAACGTCGCAAGGGCCTAGCATAGTCTATTTCTTTAAAAAAAATCTTTACCAAGAGCGTAAGTATGTATATATGTAGATTGTCTTCAGGATTATCTTGGAGTAAAAACATATTCTTACATTTGATGTTTGACAATCAAAGAATCATTCGTTTTCAATAAACTATTCATGCATATGTTAACACCGTATAATAGTTGTCAATTCTGAAAACAATAAGGATTTTATTTTAAAAAAAATAGACTCTACTAGGCCCTTGCGACGTCTAGGGTCCAGATGTCGCAAGGGTTTAGCAGAATCTATTTCTTTAAAAAAAATCCTTACAAAGAGCGTAAGTATGGTATATGTAGATTGCCTTCGGGATTATCGTGGAGTAAAACATATTCAGACATTTGATGTTTGAAAATCAAAAAATTATTCGTTTATAATAAAATATTCATGCATATATTAACACCGTATAATAGTTGTTAATTCTGAAAACAATAAGGATTTTTTTAAAGAAAAGAAGACTTAGCTAGGCCCTTGCAACGTCTAGTGACGAGATGTCGCAAGGGCATTGCAGAGTCGATTTCTTTTAAAAAAATCCTTACTGAGAGTGTAAGTACGGATATATGTAGATTGTCTTCAGAATTATCGTGGAGTGAAACATATTCTTACATTTGATGTTTGACAATCAAAGAATTATTCATTTCCAATAAAATATTCATGCATATGTTAACATCATACAATAGTTGTTAATTATGAAAACAATAAGGATTTTATTTTAAAAAAATAGACTCTGCTAGGCCCTTGCGACGTATAGGGTCCAGATGTCGCAAGGGCCTAGCATAGTCTATTTCTTTAAAAAAAATCCTTACCAAGAGCGTTAGTATGTATATATGTAGATTGCCTTCAGGATTATCTTGGAGTAAAAACATATTCTTACATTTGATTATTGACAATCAAAGAATCATTCGTTTTCAATAAAATATTCATGCATATGTTAACACCGTATAATAGTTGTCAATTCTGAAAACAATAAGGATTTTTTTCTTAAAAAATAGACTCTGCTAGGCCCTTGCGACGTCTAGGCTCCAGATGTCGCAAGGGTTTAGCAGAATCTATTTCTTTAAAAAAAATCCTTACAAAGAGCGTAAGTATGGATATATGTAGATTGCCTTCGGGATTATTGTGGAGTAAACCATATTCATACATTTGATGTTTTGAAAATCAAAAAATCATTCGTTTATAATAAAATATTCATGCATATGTTAACACCTAATAATAGTTGTTAATTCTGAAAACAATAAGGATTTTTTTAGAAAAAAAGTAGACTTAGCTAGGCCCTTGCAACGTCTAGTGTCGAGATGTCGCAAGGGCATAGCAGAGTCTATTTCTTTTAAAAAAATCCTTACTGAGAGTGTAAGTACGGATATATGTAGATTGCTTTCAGAATTATCGTGGAGTGAAACATATTCTTACATTTGATGTTTGACAATCAAAGAATTATTCATTTCCAATAAAATATTCATGCATATGTTAACATCATACAATAGTTGTTAATTATGAAAACAATAAGGATTTTATTTTAAAAAAATAGACTCTGCTAGGCCCTTGCGACGTATAGGGTCCAGATGTCGCAAAGGCCTAGCATAGTCTATTTCTTTAAAAAAAAATCCTTACCAAGAGCGTAAGTATGTATATATGTAGATTGCCTTCAGGATTATCGTGGAGTAAAAACATATTCTTACATTTGATGTTTGACAATCAAAGAATCATTCGTTTCCAATAAAATATTCATGCATATGTTAACACCGTATAATAGTTGTCAATTCTGAAAACAATAAGGATTTTTTTAAAAAAAAATATACTCTGCTAGGTCCTTGCGACGTCTAGGGTCCAGATGTCGCAAGGGCATCGTAGAGTCTATTTCTTTGAAAAAAATCCTTACTGAGAGCGTAAGTACGGAAATATGTAGATTGCCTTCAAAATTATCGTGGAGTGAAACATATTCATACATTTGATGTTTGACAATCAAAGAATCATTCGTTTCCAAAAAAATATTCATGCATATGTTAACATCGTACAATAGTTGTTAATTATGAAAACAATAAGGATTTTTTTAAAAAAAATTAACTCTGCTAGGCCCTTGCGACATCTAGTTTCCAAACGTCGCAAGGGCCTAGCATAGTCTATTTCTTTAAAAAAAATCTTTACCAAGAGCGTAAGTATGTATATATGTAGATTGTCTTCAGGAATATCTTGGAGTAAAAACATATTCTTACATTTGATGTTTGACAATCAAAGAATCATTCGTTTTCGATAAACTATTCATGCATATGTTAACACCGTATAATAGTTGTCAATTCTGAAAACAATAAGGATTTTATTTTTAAAAAAATAGACTCTGCTAGGCCCTTGCGACGTCTAGGGTCCAGATGTCGCAAGGGTTTAGCAGAATCTATTTCTTTAAAAAAAATCCTTACAAAGAGCGTAAGTATGGTATATGTAGATTGCCTTCGGGATTATCGTGGAGTAAAACATATTCATACATTTGATGTTTGAAAATCAAAAAATTATTCGTTTATAATAAAATATTCATGCATATGTTAACACCGTATAATAGTTGTTAATTCTGAAAACAATAAGGATTTTTTTAAAGAAAAGAAGACTTAGCTAGGCCCTTGCAACGTCTAGTGACGAGATGTCGCAAGGGCATTGCAGAGTCGATTTCTTTTAAAAAAATCCTTACTGAGAGTGTAAGTACGGATATATGTAGATTGTCTTCAGAATTATCGTGGAGTGAAACATATTCTTACATTTTATGTTTGACAATCAAAGAATTATTCATTTCCAATAAAATATTCATGCATATGTTAACATCATACAATAGTTGTTAATTATGAAAACTATAAGGATTTTATTTTAAAAAATAGACTCTGCTAGGCCCTTGCGACGTCTAGGGTCCAGATGTCGCAAGGGCCTAGCATAGTCTATTTCTATAAAAAAAATCCTTACCAAGAGCGTAAGTATGTATATATGTAGATTGCCTTCAGGATTATCTTGGAGTAAAAACATATTCTTACATTTGATTATTGACAATCAAAGAATCATTCGTTTTCAATAAAATATTCATGCATATGTTAACACCGTATAATAGTTGTCAATTCTGAAAACAATAAGGATTTTTTTCTTAAAAAATAGACTCTACTAGGCCCTTGCGACGTCTAGGCTCCAGATGTCGTAAGGGTTTAGCAGAATCTATTTCTTTAAAAAAAATCCTTAGAAAGAGCGTAAGTATGGATATATGTAGATTGCCTTCGGGATTATTGTGGAGTAAACCATATTCATACATTTGATGTTTTGAAAATCAAAAAATCATTCGTTTATAATAAAATATTCATGCATATGTTAACACCTAATAATAGTTGTTAATTCTGAAAACAATAAGGATTTTTTTAGAAAAAAAGTAGACTTAGCTAGGCCCTTGCAACGTCTAGTGTCGAGATGTCGCAAGGGCATAGCAGAGTCTATTTCTTTTAAAAAAATCCTTACTGAGAGTGTAAGTACGGATATATGTAGATTGCCTTCAGGATTATCTTGGAGTAAAAACATATTCTTACATTTGATTATTGACAATCAAAGAATCATTCGTTTTCAATAAAATATTCATGCATATGTTAACACCGTATAATAGTTGTCAATTCTGAAAACAATAAGGATTTTTTTCTTAAAAAATAGACTCTGCTAGGCCCTTGCGACGTCTAGGCTCCAGATGTCGCAAGGGTTTAGCAGAATCTATTTCTTTAAAAAAAATCCTTACAAAGAGCGTAAGTATGGATATATGTAGATTGCCTTCGGGATTATTGTGGAGTAAACCATATTCATACATTTGATGTTTTGAAACTCAAAAAATCATTCGTTTATAATAAAATATTCATGCATATGTTAACACCTAATAATAGTTGTTAATTCTGAAAACAATAAGGATTTTTTTAGAAAAAAAGTAGACTTAGCTAGGCCCTTGCAACGTCTAGTGTCGAGATGTCGCAAGGGCATAGCAGAGTCTATTTCTTTTAAAAAAATCCTTACTGAGAGTGTAAGTACGGATATATGTAGATTGCTTTCAGAATTATCGTGGAGTGAAACATATTCTTACATTTGATGTTTGACAATCAAAGAATTATTCATTTCCAATAAAATATTCATGCATATGTTAACATCATACAATAGTTGTTAATTATGAAAACAATAAGGATTTTATTTTAAAAAAATAGACTCTGCTAGGCCCTTGCGACGTATAGGGTCGAGATGTCGCAAAGGCCTAGCATAGTCTATTTCTTTAAAAAAAATCCTTACCAAGAGCGTAAGTATGTATATATGTAGATTGCCTTCAGGATTATCTTGGAGTAAAAACATATTCTTACATTTGATTATTGACAATCAAAGAATCATTCGTTTTCAATAAAATATTCATGCATATGTTAACACCGTATAATAGTTGTCAATTCTGAAAACAATAAGGATTTTTTTCTTAAAAAATAGACTCTGCTAGGCCCTTGCGACGTCTAGGCTCCAGATGTCGCAAGGGTTTAGCAGAATCTATTTCTTTAAAAAAAATCCTTACAAAGAGCGTAAGTATGGATATATGTAGATTGCCTTCGGGATTATTGTGGAGTAAACCATATTCATACATTTGATGTTTTGAAAATCAAAAAATCATTCGTTTATAATAAAATATTCATGCATATGTTAACACCTAATAATAGTTGTTAATTCTGAAAACAATAAGGATTTTTTTAGAAAAAAAGTAGACTTAGCTAGGCCCTTGCAACGTCTAGTGTCGAGATGTCGCAAGGGCATAGCAGAGTCTATTTCTTTTAAAAAAATCCTTACTGAGAGTGTAAGTACGGATATATGTAGATTGCTTTCAGAATTATCGTGGAGTGAAACATATTCTTACATTTGATGTTTGACAATCAAAGAATTATTCATTTCCAATAAAATATTCATGCATATGTTAGCATCATACAATAGTTGTTAATTGTGAAAACAATAAGGATTTTATTTTAAAAAAATAGACTCTGCTAGGCCCTTGCGACGTATAGGGTCCAGATGTCGCAAAGGCCTAGCATAGTCTATTTCTTTAAAAAAAAATCCTTACCAAGAGCGTAAGTATGTATATATGTAGATTGCCTTCAGGATTATCGTGGAGTAAAAACATATTCTTACATTTGATGTTTGACAATCAAAGAATCATTCGTTTCCAATAAAATATTCATGCATATGTTAACACCGTATAATAGTTGTCAATTCTGAAAACAATAAGGATTTTTTTTAAAAAAATATACTCTGCTAGGCCCTTGCGACTTCTAGGGTCTAGATGTCGTAAGGGCCTCGCAGAGTCTATTTCTTTAAAAAAAATCCTTAAAAGATCGTAAGTATGGATATCTGTAGATTTCCTTCACGCTTATTGTGGAGTAAAACATATTCATACATTTGATGTTTGACAATCAAAAAATCATTCGTTTATAATAAAATATTCATGCTTATGTTAACATCGTATAATAGTTGTTAATTCTGAAAACAATAAGGATTTTTTTTTGAAAAATAGTCTCTGCTAGGCCCTTTAGACGTCTAGTGGCCAGATGTCGCAAGGGCCTAGCAGAGTCTATTTTAAAAAAAAATTTTACCGAGAGCGTAAGTACGGATATATGTAGATTGTCTTCAGATTTATCATGGAGTGAGACATATTCATACATTTGATGTTTGACAATCTAAGAATCATTCGTTTCCAATAAAATATTCATGCAAATGTTAACACCGTACAATAGTTGTTAATTCTGAAAACAATAAGGATTTTTTTTTAAAAAAAATTGACTCTGCTGGGCCCTTGCGACGTCTAGTGTCCAGATGTCGCAAGGGCCTAGCAGAGTCTATTTAAAGAAAAAATCTTTACCGAGAGCGTAAGTACGGATATATGTAGATTGCCTTCAGAATTATCATGGAGTGAAACATATTCATACATTTGATGTTTGACAATCAAAGAATCATTCGTTTCCAAAAAAATATTCATGCATATGTTAACATCGTACAATAGTTGTTAATTATGAAAACAATAAGGATTTTTTTAAAAAAAATTAACTCTGCTAGGCCCTTGCGACATCTAGGGTCCAAACGTCGCAAGGGCCTAGCATAGTCTATTTCTTTAAAAAAAATCTTTACCAAGAGCGTAAGTATGTATATATGTAGATTGCCTTCAGGATTATCTTGGAGTAAAAACATATTCTTACATTTGATTATTGACAATCAAAGAATCATTCGTTTTCAATAAAATATTCATGCATATGTTAACACCGTATAATAGTTGTCAATTCTGAAAACAATAAGGATTTTTTTCTTAAAAAATAGACTCTGCTAGGCCCTTGCGACGTCTAGGCTCCAGATGTCGCAAGGGTTTAGCAGAATCTATTTCTTTAAAAAAAATCCTTACAAAGAGCGTAAGTATGGATATATGTAGATTGCCTTCGGGATTATTGTGGAGTAAACCATATTCATACATTTGATGTTTTGAAAATCAAAAAATCATTCGTTTATAATAAAATATTCATGCATATGTTAACACCTAATAATAGTTGTTAATTCTGAAAACAATAAGGATTTTTTTAGAAAAAAAGTAGACTTAGCTAGGCCCTTGCAACGTCTAGTGTCGAGATGTCGCAAGGGCATAGCAGAGTCTATTTCTTTTAAAAAAATCCTTACTGAGAGTGTAAGTACGGATATATGTAGATTGCTTTCAGAATTATCATGGAGTGAAACATATTCTTACATTTGATTTTTGACAATCAAAGAATTATTCATTTCCAATAAAATATTCATGCATATGTTAACATCATACAATAGTTGTTAATTATGAAAACAATAAGGATTTTATTTTAAAAAAATAGACTCTGCTAGGCCCTTGCGACGTATAGGGTCCAGATGTCGCAAAGGCCTAGCATAGTCTATTTCTTTAAAAAAAAATCCTTACCAAGAGCGTAAGTATGTATATATGTAGATTGCCTTCAGGATTATCGTGGAGTAAAAACATATTCTTACATTTGATGTTTGACAATCTAAGAATCATTCGTTTCCAATAAAATATTCATGCAAATGTTAACACCGTACAATAGTTGTTAATTCTGAAAACAATAAGGATTTTTTTTTAAAAAAAATTGACTCTGCTGGGCCCTTGCGACGTCTAGTGTCCAGATGTCGCAAGGGCCTAGCAGAGTCTATTTAAAAAAAAATCTTTACCGAGAGCGTAAGTACGGATATATGTAGATTGCCTTCAGAATTATCATGGAGTGAAACATATTCATACATTTGATGTTTGACAATCAAAGAATCATTCGTTTCCAAAAAAATATTCATGCATATGTTAACATCGTACAATAGTTGTTAATTATGAAAACAATAAGGATTTTTTTAAAAAAAATTAACTCTGCTAGGCCCTTGCGACATCTAGGGTCCAAACGTCGCAAGGGCCTAGCATAGTCTATTTCTTTAAAAAAAATCTTTACCAAGAGCGTAAGTATGTATATATGTAGATTGCCTTCAGGATTATCTTGGAGTAAAAACATATTCTTACATTTGATTATTGACAATCAAAGAATCATTCGTTTTCAATAAAATATTCATGCATATGTTAACACCGTATAATAGTTGTCAATTCTGAAAACAATAAGGATTTTTTTCTTAAAAAATAGACTCTGCTAGGCCCTTGCGACGTCTAGGCTCCAGATGTCGCAAGGGTTTAGCAGAATCTATTTCTTTAAAAAAAATCCTTACAAAGAGCGTAAGTATGGATATATGTAGATTGCCTTCGGGATTATTGTGGAGTAAACCATATTCATACATTTGATGTTTTGAAAATCAAAAAATCATTCGTTTATAATAAAATATTCATGCATATGTTAACACCTAATAATAGTTGTTAATTCTGAAAACAATAAGGATTTTTTTAGAAAAAAAGTAGACTTAGCTAGGCCCTTGCAACGTCTAGTGTCGAGATGTCGCAAGGGCATAGCAGAGTCTATTTCTTTTAAAAAAATCCTTACTGAGAGTGTAAGTACGGATATATGTAGATTGGTTTCAGAATTATCATGGAGTGAAACATATTCTTACATTTGATTTTTGACAATCAAAGAATTATTCATTTCCAATAAAATATTCATGCATATGTTAACATCATACAATAGTTGTTAATTATGAAAACAATAAGGATTTTATTTTAAAAAAATAGACTCTGCTAGGCCCTTGCGACGTATAGGGTCCAGATGTCGCAAAGGCCTAGCATAGTCTATTTCTTTAAAAAAAAATCCTTACCAAGAGCGTAAGTATGTATATATGTAGATTGCCTTCAGGATTATCGTGGAGTAAAAACATATTCTTACATTTGATGTTTGACAATCTAAGAATCATTCGTTTCCAATAAAATATTCATGCAAATGTTAACACCGTACAATAGTTGTTAATTCTGAAAACAATAAGGATTTTTTTTTAAAAAAAATTGACTCTGCTGGGCCCTTGCGACGTCTAGTGTCCAGATGTCGCAAGGGCCTAGCAGAGTCTATTTAAAAAAAAAATCTTTACCGAGAGCGTAAGTACGGATATATGTAGATTGCCTTCAGAATTATCATGGAGTGAAACATATTCATACATTTGATGTCTCTCTCTT
>JAKUCM010001283.1:0-59718 GCA_023374145.1 Lepidium sativum | reverse complement strand
TAGATTATAGTGTAAAAATGAATATACCGGAGTATTCTATAACATGTTGTCAATGCTAATATAGAAAACGATATAATAGCTTACCAAAACAACGTTATTTTATGGGATAATCCTATCATAAGTGTGGCCAACATAACTTTTATAATAGCGCTCATCCTAAGCTAAATGTCCGTTTTTTGTATCATCTGTTTATTATGGTTCGTATCACACGAAGTTTGTGTAGGATTATGGAATTAGAGAACACTTACTAGAGTTACATCCAGTGAAGAGGTACAAACATATGATCAGAATATATTAGAGAATTTATATAAATGAGGAAGGTTTGGTCCACGGGAGAGGTCCTATGCTTGGGCCTAGCTGGACCATAGTTGAACTTTGGTCTTAACCGCTAAAAATAGTTTGCTAAAGTATACTTTGAAACTTGAAAGGATATGTCAAATAAACCCAAATCTAAAAATATCATATTCCAAAATTTTCTCATAGCTTGAGTAGACATGATTGTAGAGGGTTGTAAGTTTTTATTGGAGCCAAGATCTCTTTGAAATCACCACAAATAACCAAGTTTAGTTTGGACATTAAACCATGAACAATTGAAGATGGAGTGGCCTGTAACCTTTGTCTTCCCTCTCCTGCAGCTTTTGATTTACTGATATATTTGATCTTGATGCACGCTTCTCGCAATTATCCTCTTGCTACTTGATAGTTATTATTAGGCCTGGGCATAATATCCAAAAGCCGAACCCGAATCCGAACCCGATCCGAAATACCCGAACCCGAACCAAACCAATATCTATAAAATACCCGAACGGGTTTTACATTATGAAAATACGGGTACCCGAACCCGATCGGATAAAACCCGAAACTCGAACGGGTACCCGAAATACCCGAAATATATAATATATTTACACAAATATTTATATATACTTATAGTTACACAAATATTTAAAATTATAATTAAAAATCTAAAAAACTAATCAATTTATAATCAATATAACATTATAAAACTAAAATATTAAATAATTTTAGTTTGTCCAGCGAATGGACGTTCAAGTGTTTGGCAGATATAGCCACAACCCGTGCCATTACTACTTCTGAAAACATATCTATACCCTGAAGAAACACAGAAGGCTCTTAGTCAAGAATGAAACATATCACAAGAAACAGACACAAGCAGAAAGGGTCACATATTATTCATACAAACCGCAGTAAACGAGAACCATAAAGCCTCAATAGAGATTACAACGCAGTTAACAAGCAGGTCAGAGAGTAGCCACAGGTAACCAAATTTTATGATGGCAGCACAAGTTGAACTTATAGCATTTAACTTTTTTTATGGTATCTGCATATGAAGAACTTACAGCCGTTAAGAGTTACTAATCAGCTAAATTCTAGATGAGCGCAACGGAATCAACCAAGAGACGAAATTCAAAGCAAAGTAATCAGATTGAAATCGCTAATTTACATTAAACATCACAAAAGATATTATAAAAACACCGAACTGCAGCAAGAAGACTCTAAGTCAATAATTTCTGAGAACATCACACACTCTGAAGTGAGCTTAACAGGATACAAGAAGATTCCTTGTTTCTTTTCTCAAATTAAACCACAATAACCTTCCAGATAATCAGGCACTAGCTACATAAACATATGTATCTTTACAGCTTTAAGAAATCTCTTTTTGACTGTTAACAACAAAACGGGCACAGAATAGAGATGCTAATTTATAGACAAAGGACAACCGAAATTCACAACAAACCGTAAATAAAATACTCACTTCGATGTTATTACAACCTCGTTTATAGCGAAACCCAACATCCTAAAAAGCAAAAAAAGTTTGAATTTTTCCCTCTATTTGTCAAAATTCTGATAATCAAATCGATTCTTTTTAGCACTGAATTCTCTCACCCCCTTCCCCCTAAATGATTCTCTCTCTCCATTCATGATAAAATTAGACAGCAATTTGCAGTCGAGTTCTGTGCATGTTACATTTCAATCACAAAGAAGGTAAGAAAAAGGGGAAATTTGAATTACGCTCAAAAATCGAAAACTTCACCAAAACAAAGGAGGAATTTTTCAAAAATTAAGTAGCCAGCGGAAAACCCTAACATTAAGAAGCTAATTCGATAAAGGAGGCGAGTGATCGTACAAGCAAAGAGAATATCACATGAAAGAGATTTATACTCTTTTCTCTGCAAAACTTTTTTGACTGCAGAAAATGGATCCAGTCGCAAAGCGCGTATGTTACTAAACTCGGTTATTGATACAATTGTAACCCAAGCGCATTTTAGCAATACTTAGTTGTGAGTTTCTATGATACGCTCAGTTTGGGCCATGTTTGTAAAACGATATTCTTGGCCTGGTTACGCAATAAACCACGTACCCAAGGAGTCCTGTATCCAAACAACCCGCAAATCATCTCGAACATCATTCCCCGCCATGGATAACACAGGGTGGGAGCTTCGTATCCGTAGTATTTCTGTTAGTACCGAATTGAGAGTATTTTTAATCAGAAATGACGATGAATTCTAGTCGCCAATTTTGCCCAACAACTGTGACGACGACAACTTCGGCCAAATTTGTCGATTCGTTGAAAAGTTCCTTCTGCAAGTTCCATGGATCCATCTATTCATCAATTTCACTCAGGTCCCCTAATGGTGCTACGTCGAGGAGATTCGGTTTTTTTCCTTTGAAGAAGCTTAAACGATTATCGTGTGAAGGTAGTATTAGTAGTAGGAATGATAAATGGAACAAAACTCAGAAGCAGAATCAATTTAGATCTTCGGAGGCAGTGTTGAATTATCGAAATGAAGAGAGATTTATCTCGGATTTAGGGGTCACAAGTGGTGAGAATATTAGTCGACGTAGTGATGTTGGTGGGAGTAGTAGTACTATGGAGAGAATTGTGGAGAAATTGAAAAGGTATGGTTTTGTAGACGATAATCAGTTTCAGGATAAGGAAATTGAACAAGAGAGAAGAATTGAGAAAAGGTCAATGGAAGATAGATTCTATGTTGAAGAAGGAAGAGGTGGATTCTCGGAGGAATCACCATTTGGGGGCTTTGGAAGCAATGGAGAAGTTAAGTTTCCTTGGGAAAAGGTAAATTCTAAGGAGAAGACGGAGCTGGTAAATGGAGAGTGGACAGCCAAGAAGGGGAGTAGATACTCGCTGGCGGAGATGACTCTTTCAGAATCAGAGCTAAATCGGTTGAGGAATGTGATGTTTCGAACAAAGAGCAAGATGAGAGTTAAGGGCGCAGGTGTTACTCAGGCTGTCGTAGAGGCAATTCAGGAGAAGTGGAAGAGCTCAGAGATTGTGAGACTCAAGATTGAAGGATCAAGCGCGCTCAACATGAGAAGGATGCATGAAATACTAGAGGTTTTACTTCTTATGGGCCTTCAATCAATGTTTTACCAAAGCTATATGTTCAAGATGAAAGCAGTAACTAAATTTTTTGTTCACAAAGGCTTGACCATAAGAAATTGAAAAGTAATACTAGTTTTGTCTTCTCTGTGGCAGAGAAAAACTGGTGGTTTGGTGATTTGGAGGTCAGGGACTTCTATCGCCTTGTACAAACGCAAAGGTAACAACAATGAAGATGCATCAGGGAACCTGAACAGGCAGATATACAGAAGAGCAGAAACATCTCCATATTCCTCAAATCCAAGAACAAGTAAAGTGGATCATAGTGTTCAACAATTGTATCTTCCTCAGCAGCTAGAAAAGGAGACAACGGTTGTGAAAAATAAAGACTGGACATCTCCACAAGAAGTTGAGTATGAAGATGAAATAAATGAACTGTTAGAGGGTCTTGGTCCTCGTTACACAGACTGGCAGGGAAATTATCCATTACCTGTTGATGCTGATTTGCTTCCAGGGATTGTTCCTGGTTACGAACCCCCTTTCAGGGTACTTCCTTATGGAATAAGATCAACTTTAGGAACAAAGGAGGCAACTGCTTTGAGAAGACTTGCCACAGTTCTTCCTCCACACTTTGCTTTAGGTATTGGATTTCCTTTGTGACTTTTTGTAGAGCATAATAAGGTCTTTGAAGAGTGAGATTTTCTATTGACGTACAGGTCGAAGTAGACAGCTGCAAGGTTTGGCAACAGCAATGGTTAAGTTATGGCAAAAGAGTTTGATTGCCAAGGTTGCCCTTAAACGTGGTGTACAATTGACTACCAGTGAGAGAATGGCTGAGGACATTAAGGTAATAAGGTTTCACAGTTGACTAACATGCAAAGATACCGTAATTGTTTTTATATTATTGTTGGTGTATCTAGAATAGATTTGAAGGTGTCTATATATCATGCTGAATCTTGGTAAATGACTGCAGAGACTTACAGGAGGTATGCTGCTCTGTAGGAACAAAGACTTCTTGGTTTTCTACAGAGGTAAGAGTTTTTTGTCACTCGAAGTAGCTGAAGCATTGGTGGAGAAGGAGAGGCTTGCAAGGACTTTGCAAGATGAAGAGGAACAAGCACGTTTAAGAGCATCCTCTGCTCTAGTTGTCCCAAATAATGAAAACCTTGCAAGAACTTTGCAAGATGAAGAGGAACAGGCACGTCTAAGTGCATCTCCTGCTCTTGTTCCCTCAAGTATTAAAGCTAGTGGAAACGTCATTTCTGCCGGTACTCTTGGAGAAACTCTTGATGCTACTGGTAAGTGGGGAAAGAATTTGAATGAAGATGATAATGTGGAAGAAATGATAAAGGAGGTTGAGAAAGTGAGGTCTGCAAAACTTATCAGGAAGTTGGAAAGGAAACTTGCATTTGTGAGTTCCTGACTTGACCCTTCACGTACTAGTAAAGTTATATTTCACTTATTGATTTAAAAGATTGCTCCTTGAGTCAAGTGGATTACAACTTTTCAATAAACCCTTCTAGGCTGAGAAAAAGCTGCTGAAAGCTGAACGGGCTTTAGCCAAGGTGGAGGAATCTCTAAAGCCAGCAGAGCAGAGAACAGACATTGATGGCATAACTGAGGAAGAGAGATTTATGTTCCAAAAGCTTGGATTGAAAATGAAGGCGTTCTTACTTCTTGGTAAACTATCTCTAACCAATGTATAGGCTGATGTATGTTTGACATAAGTACTCCAGAATGTGGACTAATTGAGGAACTTGAATTAATTGCTTTCTTCAGGTCGGAGAGGGGTGTTTGATGGGACAGTGGAGAACATGCACTTGCACTGGAAATACAGGGAGCTGATCAAAATTCTTGTAAAGGCTAAAACTTTTGAGGGTGCGAGGAAAGTAGCATTGGCCCTTGAAGCAGAGAGTGGGGGTATTCTGGTTTCTGTTGACAAGATTTCCAAAGGATATGCCATTATCGTGTATAGAGGAAAAGATTATAAGCGTCCTTCCACATTGAGGCCTAAAAACCTCTTGACAAAGAGGAAAGCTTTGGCACGTTCTCTTGAACTCCAAAGACGCGAGGTTCGTGATAAATTTATGGAACAACGTTTCTTGATCTCAAAATCTGCAAGTTTATCAATTTTTATAACCTTTATGACCAACACTGTAGTATAATCAAGTAATCGTTACTCCACAATGGCTAACGCTTAGTTTTCTTTTTTTTGTTTGGATTCTTTGCATTCAACAGGCTCTGATCAAACACATTGGGGCAGTACAGGCAAGATCGGAGCAGCTGAGAGCTGAAATTGTATGGATGTATTTATCTGTATCATTAATGTCCAACAAAAATTGTGTTTTTTTTGTTTTGCAATGTTAGCTAACCCGAGAGCGTGAATTAATTCTGTCAGAAACAAGTGGAACTTGTAAAAGACAAGGGAGATGAAGCGTTATATGACAAGCTTGACATGGCTTATTCTTCAACCGAGGAGACCGAAGATACAGATGTATGATACGTGTTACTTATGATCACTTATAGTTTTGAATTTCCACTAATATTCATTTTGTGTATGAGTTCTCACATTCACTTGTGCTCTTCGGCTATCTTAGGGTGAAGGAGATGACCTGTATGTAGGTATATACGGAGAGGGAGAAGATGGCGAAGTAGGTGAGATTCAGGCCACGGGTTCGCTATCTGAAACACATGATGGATTTGATCCAGATGATGAACTCTGGGATTCAGATGAATCAGACACTGAGTTTAGTGATGACTCTGAATACTCCACAACACTAGAAACAACCTCTATAGATCAGCAGAACGATTAACTTCATCTTCAACCATAAGAGGTAATAAAGAACGGTTTGTGGGCACGAGTTTTGACATCTATATCTCTGTTGACCAATGCAGTGAGAAAGATACTAAATATGTCACATGCAAAGATTTTAAGCTTTTAGAAGCTCTATAGATTCATAAAATTTAATAGAATACATATCTCACTCTTCTGGAACAAGATAAGACAAATAATTTAAACTCCATAGCTTAAAGCTTCTATTCTACATGGTTCACCATCAAAGCCACATGCCTTTCTCTCATTGGAGTTGCAAGAAAAATAAATTTTTCTTAGATATATCTATATGTATCTCTTTCCTGTCAAGGGAAAGATTAGTAATAGAATACGACAAGTTTTTCATCTACGCGCAAGTCTCTGGCCAGCTCCAGCCAATAAAGCCTTACCAATGACCCCAGTGTGAAGACCACAAACCAATGCGACACCTCCTACAACAAACCATTTCCAGTCCATTCTCAAATGGTCTTGTTGTTTCCGTGCATAGTCCATTGATCTGCTTCTGCCTTCATCTATTGTAGGTGATTCCGTGGAATCCATGTTCAGTTTTGTAGTGATTCTTGCCATCTGGGCGATTCGGGATAGACTTGAGCCTGATTTTCTGGCAGCTTGGTAAGCGCGTAAACCAGAGTTTAGCTTCTTGACAGCTCCCCACATGCCATGACGGACGCCTAACTTTGCTACGTCTTTTGGGATTCCCATATCTTCGTAGTGGACTAGCAATACTTCACAAGCAGTTTGCTGTCCATCTCCTTTTCGCGATTCAACTGCATTTGTTTTGGATTTACTTCAAAATCGAAATATATGCCAGCTTGAAAAAACAAAGGCTGGCATATCAAAAGGCTTACCAGCTCTGATAACCCAACTAGAGAAATAATGCTCAACACGCCTCGGCTTATCACGCTTGGGGAGAGCTGGATAAGGAACTCCCTACAACATAGACAAGTGTTACATTATTATTCACAAAATGCATCTACTACAGAGGTACAGTTGGATCTGTCTTTATTTGACCAATGTTTTTCACTTATAGTGGAATGAGACTTAATAGAAACAGAAGAGACAATGGTCCCATTTCCAGATTTATCTCCAGGCATTTAGAATCCTCAACGCTGAACTTAGGTTTTCTTTCCCCTACAGATAAATGCTACACAGTTCGAACCATGAAACGTAAAAGCAAGTTACTGAAGCATGTCATTACCTTTGTCACACAGTAAAACTTCTTTCCAGATTCCCATATTCTCCGACCAATGATATACTCTCGGTCACTACAGAAAAAGGGAAACTGCAAGCAAAAGAAATTAATAATGATAATAGTTATTAATAAGAGAATTTGTTTCTTAAGAAAAGTAAAGTATTAGAAGTCCAAAGACCTTTTTTCGCCACTGAACAATCATCGTTCCTGCATGAGTGTCTTCCTCCAAACTTTTGAAGTTGGCAAGCATAAAATCCCATTTGGGTCGAAATTCATCATCCCAAAAGAAATCCCTAACAATATCTGGAGTTGCATCCTCAAACACCGTTTCACTCCGATAAACAACAGGACCTGTCTGACAAACAATACAACCTTCCAGGCTAAAAACACGAATTATATGAAAAATGTTTTTTTCTTCGTAACTCTCAGTTCTATCTATCTAAACAACAGTTACAAGTAAATAATCATAAAAAATACCACACACAGGAGTAAATACAGCAGTGCATCGCTAATACTTAAACCAGAATGGTTAGATCATTGAAAAATGATAGTCCATTACCATCCCAAAGAACATTTGCTCCTTCTTGGGAACCCTTTACAAAATCCAACACAACAGTGAACCAATAATCTAACACCGGGTCTCTTAGGCAAGTGTCATTCACACTAATCTAAAATTTTCATCTTTTTTTCGACTACTCAATGACTTGGCTTGTTCCATAGACTTACATGATTCAGGAAACTGGTACTAAAAGCAAGAGTTTAAAATTTAGATTACCTCAGGCTCATGACGCCAAGCCTGATAGCTCATATTTGGAGTAGTCTTAGCCATCATGGATTGCCATTCCATAGTTTCATTTCCAACTTCAAGCAGCTTTAAAAGATGCTCTAAATCATTCTCTGTCACAACATCATCTGTCGTGTTATTGCTACCTCTGCAAAATCCATAGCCCTTTTTCCCTCAGGTAATATATCAATCAACGCATAATTAAAAAGTATAAAAGAATAAACTTTTCCTTTGTAGCTTAATGGAAGTAAAAGTTCCGTTTTAAAACAGAGAACTAAACTTGTAAATCTTCTCAATCTAACATACATTGTTGGTTATTGCAATATACTCACCTCGAGACTAATGCTGATTCATCAGTTTGAAGACTCTCTTCAACAGACGTCTGCGTCGAAGCTGAACCAGTCGCCGATGATTTATTGACTCTAGAGTCGTTCCTTGACCAGATGGTACGGCAAACAGAGAAAGCAGAGAGAGCCGTGAAAGCAAGCCAAAGCCGATGAGCACCAAATCCAGGCGGTGCAGTCCATAGAAACCGAAGCTTAGAACGGAACCCTAGGTAAATCAAACCGGTCCATCTTGGACGCCAAGACCATCCGATTAAGAGTCCGATCATGATGGCGAGCCAAATCGGGACTGCGCATAGTAAGATGTCGACGAATGTCTCTGTAAAATTTGGATTTTTCATGAAATACAATAGATCTTTATAGGTCTCATCCATAAAGATCCTTACGGTCCTCTGGAATGAAAGATTTGTCTGAGAAATGTCAGATTCCCGAAGGAAAATGAAAATCTAAGGTCATGAACGACATCAACCGATTGAAGAGAATCAAAAGACAGAAGAAGAAGAAGAAGAAGAAGAAGAAGAAGAAAAGGCAAATTCTTTTATTAAGTTTAATTGAGTTAGGTGATAAATTGATTAAATAATTGAAGATAATAAATAAAAATGTCAGATGATATTTTGTTGTAGCCGAAACGACTTTGACGGATGATAGAATGATAAGGAGGAGCAGCAGCAAGGTGGAGATGACGTGGCTTTCTCCTTTACCCACCATTTTATCCCACGCCTCTAACATTGTTGCAAAGACGAATATACTCCAAAACAATCAATTATTCTGTTTAGTTGGAGTAATCAAATCATCCAGATAAGACCAACTTATTGGGAAATCAATACAAAGGCCAATTCTTTTTCGTCAACTAATCGTTCTAAGAAATTGTTAATATAAATACTAATTATCTTTTTCTCTTTTTTCTAGTTAATGTTAAACCAGAATTGATTAGCTTATTGTCAAATTCATACATAATATAATTATTGTTATTCTATATTTTTATTTCCTTTTAATTAGAATAATAATAATAATAAATGATACATATATATATATATACATAAATTAGTATTACTTCTTTAAGCTATGTTTTTTATGCAATATTTGATGTTATTTTTGCGGTGGATTGTTTGAATGTATTGAAAATGGTAGTTGATCTATTAAATTGGCATGCATTTTCACCTTTATTGGAAGATTTCAATTGTCTCACATGTTTGTTTTTCTCTTTCCATCTCTTTTATCTCTTACTTTTAAAATTACAAAACTGATTTTTAGCTGGTAGGAAAATTTCCAAAAATCAGTTTTTTGTTATTCATGTATTTTAATAATGGGTTTTTTTATATTCTAATGGATAAAGTGATGTTGGGAAAAAATTAAAACTAAGAAAGAAAGGAAATAAATTGGCAAATAAGAAAAGAAAGAAGGAAAGTGAGAAAGGGAATATCCAATAAAGGAAACGAAGTGAGAAGTTGAGAAACACGCGAGGATAAGGAGCGTGGAGAAAAGTAGAAACTGTGGATAAGGTTAGAACAGAACAAGAGTTATGTTTGCTGAGAGAGTCACGTGTGCTGCTGCTGCTCGAAATCGTTTACATCTATAATCCTGAAAAAAAGATCATAAATATATTGAGACTTTGATCATTTGAGGTCCTAAAATAACTGAAACTGTTGGTATCATTTGACCTTAATCTCTTTTAATCCTTCTTACCCTCTCTGTTATATATTAAATGATATTTTAAAACATAAAATTTGAATCAAAATATTTGACGTTTTCAATTTTTAATTTAAGACAAATTATATTTTTATTAATTTTGACCATTTTATTGTACAAATTAATTTTTAATTGGTTGAATAATTATTAAATACATTGAAAAAATACTTCTAATTGAAAAATTAATACATATGTAAAAACATTAAACATCATTTACTATGAAACAGAGAGTATTTTATATTTGAAACCAAATGCAATACGATAACGATATTGCACAAGCACAAACTATTATATTAATCATGTTTAGTTACAAAGCTTGTGTGTTACTTCCTATGTCCCAAAATATAAGATTATCTACCTAAAAGCAAACTTAATAATACAATTTAATACTCTTCAAAAAAAGGTATTAAATACCTTCATTTAATAGTTACCAACCTATCACAAAAAATATTGCAGAATTTTGATTTTCTAAAATGTATAAATAAATTAAATTTTGCATAGAAAAAATATCTAATAAAATGGAACAAGAAAAAACTTCTCAAACATCCAATATTTTAGGATAGAGTATATTTGTGTGTCAACTTAGATTATATTAGATATAATAAGACTACCCATATGGTAATGACAAGGCACACCTCTAATGTTAGGAGAGGGAATGTCTACTTTCTCATTTAAAGATATAGGAGTTATATGAAGAGAAATGAACTAAATAAATGATTCAGTATTGCTAAGTCTTTAAAGTATGATATAACACTCTGATTTAAACTAACATAGTAGTGCATGCAGAACAATTCAAAATAATTGATTTGGCAACTTATATGATATAAATTACATTTATCTTTTCAGCCAAATATCCTAGAAGAACTCCACTGTTAAGCGTGCAGTTTATTTGAGCGATTTCAGGATGTGTGATCTTTCGAAAGATGATTCTCAGAACTGTGTGAGTGATGACAAAACACAAGAAAAGATCATGTGGTGATTGTAGTGATTTTAAGGTCGTTAAACAAGTCTCTGGAGCCTCACAACATAGCGTACCGATCGCCGTGCCGGTAAAAAAATGAGCCCACAGGCTAGGAGAGGACGTGAGACCCATTAAAGGTAGCGGTCAAGACGTTAAATGTGGTAGCAGAGCCGAACCCAGACGAGTGTGGAGTCTTGATGGCACAAACCATCAAGAGTAATGATTTTGGTACACAATGAGGATGTTGCGATATGTTAGTGAGAGTGAATTGTAATACCATGATTTCAAGAAATATGGTGTTGCATGCAGAGATGTTCAAAAAGATTTGATTTGGCGACATATAACACCAAAGTCATGTGTCTTTTCAGCCAAACATCCTGAAAAAACTCTACATTAAAGCGTGCAGTTTGCTTGAGCAATTCTAGGTTGGATGACCTTTTCAGGGAAGTAATTCTTGTAACTGTATGAGTGAGGATAAAACACAAAACAATATTATTTAGTAATTTGTAAGGTCAGAAAACATGTCTTTAGAACTTTTCGGACATAGCATATCGACTGTCGGACCAGGTTCATGAACCACGTGGGACCATTAAAGATGGCAATTAGAACGTTACATAAGCATGAGCCATTCGTCTGGATGAGTCATCAACTGCAAGATACACGTATAATTTGTCGCCAATTCAACTTCCTTTAGGTTGAGGTAAATGAGGCATTACATCACTCAAAGTACTGTCTCAATTTCTGAATATAATATCGGGAAACTATTTTTAATTTCACGGCCACCCATACACTGATGGTCCTGATCTAAAGTTGGCGAAGTTCGTGCTTCAGACGTAAAATTAATATAAAGACTGTACAAACATCAAAACTGTAGGCGTATATTTGTATTAGGCGTATTTTTGGAGATGACAGTCAACTCACTTTCATAATATGAACTACCAATGGAATTGAATAATTAATATACATGAGCAAAAAGAAAAAAAGAAATCAAACACTAAAAATAAAATATTGATCTTCAGATAATTTTATTTGCCAAGAAACATATGGACTAATTAACATGTTCTGATTAGCCAACCATCTGATAATGAGTTCAAATTTCATCCTCTTTCTAATTCAAAAACTTAGACTATGGATTATGTTTTGTTGGTTATTTGTTGACAAAAATAAAAATTTCATGGTAATTAATTGTATACTGGAAGGAGCTAATTAGTCATACGTTACTTTTGATTTTGTTTAAAACCAAAAATCAGTGTGGCCGACATGCTTTGCTAGCTTTTGGCTATGTCTATGGTGGACTGTTGAGTTATATCTCTTTCACTTTCGTATATGCCACCGCGTCTGATTTACCCCACCTTCAATGACCTCGATTTCGTTCTTTCTGTATACTTGTATGTGGAAAATGATTTCCTTGATGTGCTGCATTTTGGGGATAAGCGATACCTATGCTTTCTTTTGATGTTGCAGGTTTTATTATCAGACTGTAGCATTTGAAAGGTGCATATTCGAGGTTGGCTGATTGTCTTGAACAATATATAATGAAACACAAGAGACATCCAGAAAGATAACTTGAAACGTTTTGCTAGTATTGAAAGATTTGAAATTGCTTTTGGTAGATAAGGTTTTATGGTCTTGCTTATGATTACTCAAGCAATTTGAAAATAAATGGACTGAGATATTAAATATGGTTTCAGGTATGTAAAGATCAAACTCTAACTCTAATGGGAAGAAAGGGCCATTTTCACGACAATCTTTTCGCATCTATCGATTTCAATTCGAACTATGGAGCAGTGCATAATCCTACATGAACTGTCTAAAAATTCAAATCAACTACATGAACTTTAATTCGTTGGCCAAAATCAACTTTGACTATTAAAAATGTTAGTAAACGCTTAAATCTTTGTTAAATGACATATGTATAGTAGGAAAATAGCCATTTTCAAACTGAATTCTTTTTGGAATGTCGATTTCAAATAAAGTAAAATAAAAATAACATAAATTAAATTAAGCAAAATTATAGTATAAAATTTATTACTATTTCTATAATTAATTTTTACAAAAAATATAAGATTCAAGTTTAAATTTAAATAGATAAATATATATAAATATTTACATATAATATCAAAACTTTTGTAAATATACTTTCTTTATATATATAATTTGAAATACATAAATTCTCAAATTTAATCAAAATTGGGGAGAAAAGTGATTAACCAAAAACTCTAAACCATAAATTTACCAAAAATGAGAGATAATGCGAGAAAATTTGAGATCTAAAAATTATTAAAATTAATGAAAAATTGAGTGAATTTATTTTATTAGATTATACACTAATTTTAGAAAAAAAACGCTTTTCACTCAATTTTTAATTAATTTTCAGAAGGTACAGTTTTCAAATTGCATATATAAAGAAAATATATTAATTTTAAATTTGATATGTTATATATAAATACTTATATTTTTATGTATAATATTTATCTATTAAAATTTAAACTTCAATTTTATAAAATTCTGTAAATAATAGTCATAGAAATGGTAATAAATTTTATGCTCCCTATGTTTCATAATAGATGATGTTTAAGGTTTCTACACATAAATTAAGGAATCATTTAGTTATTCATTTTTCCAACTAATTTTTTTTAATGTATTTAATAATCATTCAACCAATTAAAAATCAATCTACATAATACAAATGGTCAAAATAGAAAAAAATGTAACTAATTTTACATTATAAGTTGAAAACATCAACTAATTTGACACACAAAAATGCTCTAAAACATCACTTAATATAAAAGAGAGAGTAACTTATTTATTTTATTTTATGTTATCTTTATTTTATTTTATTTGAAATTGACACTACAAAAAAGTTGAGTTTGAAAATGGCTCTTTTTCATATGGTACATATGTCATTTAATAGAGATTTAACCGTTGACTAACATTTTTAACTGTTAATGTTGAGTTTGGCCTACGAGTTAAAGTTCATGAAGTTTATTTGAGTTTTTATACAGTTCATGTAGAATTATGCACTGCTCCATAATTCATGTTGAAATCGGCACGATGGAAAAAATTCCCCGTGAAAATAGCCTTTTTTCCCTCTCATGGTGGGTGAAATCATTAACACAAGACCGAAGTGATCGAATTAATGATTTTTTGTTTGTGTGTTTGTAGAATGGACAAATGCTCTGAATAACAGGTTTACAAAACTTTGTAAGAAGAGAGCCAAGCATTAAACTATGAGCCTATGGCTATAGAGTCTTACTCAAACAACAGAAGAATGTTGTTCTTAGAAGAAATTAGTACACCGTTAAAAGTCAAGAATATAATGAAGCTCATGTTTCTATAATTAAAAGGTTAATCAATTTGTATCAGATTAGTTGAATTCACTCATATTGGGAAAGATGTAACTTATTGCCACATGATTGTAAAGACATATTATATATGAGTGGAAATATGATTAATAATACATATGTAAAGACTAATATATAAGTTTATATATATATATATTGCTAATAAGCTAAGGTTTCTGCTCTACAAATTCCAGACCTCTTGGACTTATATTTAGAAGTTTAAAATTTCCAAATCAAAAACGTAATATTTTAAAAATAAATATTATTAGCTCTGTTACTAGTTTCAAGTTTCTCTTCTTCTTCTTCTACATTATCTGCAGCTTCATCCAATTCAGGTAAATTTAATAAGACAATCCACCAAATACCATCGACCTATATTCTTATTGTTTTGACGACAACAAATTTCTGCTTGGAACTAAATTAAATACCATGATGCTTACAAATTTTCTGGTTATATTAAGAAATTAGATGACAGAATTTTCTGAAGATGACAGATGACCAATAGTAATATTTTCTTTACAAATTTTAAGGTATGAAAGTTAGAACTCCCACTTGTAATATACATAAGGGACTAAAACTACTATGCCAATTGACAAAAAAAATTAGCCTAGTTTACACTAAAAATTTAGAAAACCTCCGCCACATTATTAAACAGAAAAAAAGTTTTAATAGTTGTACGGAACATATCAAATATACATATCGTAGTATAAGAGCATCTCCAAAAAGACTCTATATTTTGAAGTTTCTCAAACTCTATATTTGAAGTTTCAAAGTATTTCTCTCCAAAAGTAAAACTTCAAAACTTACTTTAAAACTATTTATATTTTACACAATGGTCCTTATATTTGTTACAATTAATATAAATTCATAAAACTTTTGATAAATAACTAACACATATATAAAAATATTACAAAAATATTGATTAATAAAAACTTACATTAAAATATAAAAATAGAAATAAAAATACATAATTAAATATTACATTACAAAAAATACCATATTATTGATCATGTGTGGGTAGTGATGAAGGATGTTCCAAAGTTTAGAAACAATGTCAACATCTCTATCCCAAATACTCCTAACACTGAAAGCAATACTTTCGGCTCTCCGACATCACAATCTCCGAAAACGCCTTCATTTTCAATCAATTTAAATAGTGATGATGGCGGATCAAGTTCACGTCCTATTGGATCGAAGAAAGCAAAACTCAAAAGGAAGACTACTGAAGGTAATAATATGGCTGCTGATACTCTGATATCATCAAATGAACAAATCCTTAATCTTTTAAAAGAAAGTTCAACGAGCAGGGGAAAAAATCATGAGATGATTGAATTGCGAATGCAAAATGAAGCAAAAAAAGTTAGCTTTAAAAGAAATAAAAGAAAAAAATAAAATATTGCTAAAAAACTTAGCTTCTATCAGTGATATTAATACTCGTGAGTACATTCGTTCTAAACAAGAAAGAATTGTACAAAAAATACGTCAAGAACAACAAAAACAGCCACCTTCGGTTACACAAAATTTGTTTGGACAATATTTTGAAAATTTTGGAGTTTCCAGAGCAAGTTAACCAAATTATTAGTGTTGTTGTAATCTTCATGTACCTTTCTAAAAGGTTTTTTTTTTTATATTAAATTTGTTTTGTTATATTCTTGATGTCTAATTATACTATTAAAATAATATAAATCTTGTTTTATTTTATTTTATTTTATGTGTAAAACTTAAATTTATAGAAATAAATTTAAAGATTTATGAGATATAAAATTTTTTAAAGATTAAAATGAGAAATGAGAAAATATTTAAGAATCATAAATAAAATATATAATTGTAAGGACCAAAATGCAAATAAAAAGATGAAACTTCAAATTTGAAGTTTTACTACCTAACACTTCAAATTTAAAGTTTTAAAGTTTCTTTTTGGAGAACAAAAAACTTTATATATAAAGTTATAGAGTGTATTTTGGAGATGTCCTAATTATTCACAAGTTAGAGCCTCAAAAACTTCCATGTTCTCCTTATGACATATGGCATATAGCCCAAATAAATGATTCTTCACATTTTTCGTAGTTTTTTTAAGAGAAAACTTTAAGATAATAAAACAAATTAGAACAAAAAAATCGTCACGTTCCCACAATCTTCATCTCCTCCACTCCCCTCTTCTCTTCTGTTCAACCATAAATCACATCTGCTACTAAACCAAAAAATAGCTCTTCGAGACAACCCAGGTTTTAGCAATTATCAAATTACATAATTAATCTATTTCGAATTTGTGCATGCTTGTTTACGTTACAGCAATGGACGACAATGATTAGCAAAGAAGAAGAACGTAACAACGTTCGTCAAGTCAAAATCCAACGCAAGTTTTAGTATGAGGCACTAGTGTGTATGAAAAATATATAAAATAAGAGAAAAACTAGAATTGATGAAAAATATATGAAGAAGAAAAAAAGTTGTATGGCACTAATAAGTCTAACTAACCTGCCTCCTTTTGCAAGCAAGAGGCAGAAACAAGGTCCCATATGTATTTCTATTGTCTTATTCTTTGAGAATATGGTCTAATCTCTATAGTAGAGAAGTTGCAGGCTCTTAAAAACTGGGAATTGATGCTTAATCGACAATCAGTATTAATTCTTATTACTTAAAAGTCGGCTATCTATTTTCTTTTGGACAGAGTGAAATCAATGACTCCACCGAAACAACTTTGTTACACCTGAAGAAGTGCAGAAGAAAAACTACTCAACAATGACTCCACTGGTTCGCGTCTACGCCTTATTAAATCAGACCACATAAGCAATTACTGAATCTGAAACTACTGATCGGTACACTGCAATTACTCTTCGCTACATGCGTCAATGCAGTAGAAGAGAAGTCGAACCTGGTCGTGGGCCATATTAAATTCAATGAATGATGAAATATTAGGTTCTATACAAGTCTTTATTAAAGTTAGGCATTTTAATTAGGGTTTTCTATAAAACAAATGTCAATTTAACATTGTATTCATCAAAAATAATTGATAAATTTTGTATATGGTTAATTAAACATTCAATTTATCGTTAGTTTTTGAAAAAAAATTCAATTTTTTGTTGACTCGGTATATTTAACCTCTCATTAATCCTAAATCAAAATTGTCTGCGAAATCGAAAATAAAATCGATTCAGTTCTTATCTTTGTTATGAAGAGACAAATTGATTTTTTTTCTTACAAGAACTCTAAACTTGATTTAATTCTTATCTCCGTTCTTATATATTTGTCAAGACCAAAAATCTTAATTAATTGGACCCAACCTATGTATCTTTTTTTAATTTCTTATACTGAACACTGTTATGAATATATATAGGAAATAATTACCTATGTTGCAGGTATAATAATTACTTATCATAAAATATCTATAATATTTTAAGATGTTTGATGTAGTATATATATGTAGTATGATCTATGCACACCATCTATGCACACCATTTATATATATATATATATATACATAGTTATTTTATAACACGTTATCAGCACGAAATGCTGCCGTATTAGGAAATATATTATTAACTTTTGTCATATTTGTTTTTATACTTTGTTATAACTTGTGATATGGCCCCCATATATATGTGTTATATATTTTAATTTATTTTATAAGCTGTAAAATGGTTAAAATAACATATGGAAAATTTGATCTCTATATTTAAATACTAATTTCAGGTAAATAGGCGCTGCCTTCCCCGAATCGGTCGATAGGCTTTGCCTTCACGATCATGACCATATTATACGCTATGTCTCCTCAGATAAATGCTTTCAAATGTAGAGAGAAAATTTCCAAATTGTTCTTGAAAAACAATAAAATAATAAAACGTTCTGAATACATTTACAAAACGTTCTTGAAGAAAAGTATAACAAAAAAAATAAAAAATAAAAATCTTTCAAGAAGAAAAAAAATACATTTTAAATTCTTGTTATTTTAATTAATGCCTAATATGATTACATATCTCTATAATTTTATTGATTCATGATAATGTTATTATTGGTAAATATTAATTTTGGTAAATTTATTTTGGTTACATTTTCTAACGGTTATGAAAGAAAAATTATAATAATACATATATATATATATATATATATATATATCCTCAATGGCTCTAGTCACTATTTCCAACGGATACATACAAATTTTTCATCTATAAATACACTCATTTTGGGAGAACTAAACAAAAACAAGTAATATAGAGAAAAGTCTTGAAGAGGAAGATAGAGAAACAAATGAGATTTTCATCAACTATGCCCAAGACATAAATATTGGTTAGAAGTGAAATAGAAGATGATGATGGAATTTTCTTATTCTCTATATATAAAAAATTGATAATGAATATGATGATCTAGAACCAAAATCTATATTCGAATGCCAAAAATGATCTGATTGGGAGAAGTGGAAAATGACCATTACAACTAAACTAAGCTGTCTTAACAAAAGAAAAGTCTTTGGACCTATTGGCATAAGTTCTGAACATGTAAAACCTGTAGGATATAAATGGGTCTTTGTTCGAAAAAGAAATTAAAAGATTGAGGTAACAAGATATAAAGACCGACTTGTTGCCCAATGATTTTCTCAAAGACCGGGAAATGATTATGAAAAAACATACTCTTTGGTAATGGATGCAACTACCTTCAGGTTTTTGATGAGCTTATCAGCTACTAAAAATCTAGAAATGCATCTAATGGATGTTGTGATAGCTTATATATATGGATGACTCGATAATGATATATATATATATATATATATATATATATATATGAAAATCCCATAAGGATTAAAAATGCATTAAGCATTGAGCTCAAAATCTAAGGAAATATGTTTACTCAAATTACAACGATCACTTTACGGATTAAACAATCATGACACATGTGGTATAATCACTTAAGTGAATATTTGTTGAGTAAAATATATACCAACAATGCAATATGTCCTTGCGTATTTATTAAGAAATCTATATCTAGATTTGTGATCATTGATGTTTACGTTGATGACTTGAACATAATTGGAACTCCAAAGAACTTGATGCGACAAGAACTTATATGAAGAAAGAATTTGAGATGAAAGATCTTGGATAGAAATTTTTTTGTCTTGGACTCCGGATCGAACACCTAATGAATGAAATTTTCGTACAGCAACCAAATTATACAAAAAGATCTTAAAACATTTTTATGTTGATAAAGCAACTCCTTTGAGTACTCTAATGGTCAATATATCACCTAATATCGATAAATATCAATTCCGACCTTGTGAAGATAACTAAGAGGTATGAGGTCGTGAAGTACCTTATATGAGCGATGTTGGTGGACTCATGTATCTTGCCAATTTCACTAGACCAAATATAGCATTCACTACAAATTTGCTTGAAAGAAATAACTCATCACCTACGCACATACACTGGAATGGAATAAAACATATATTCTGTTATCTTCAGGGAACAACTGATAATAGAAATTCTAGTGGCGATCTAATTGGTTTTGCAAATGCAGACTATTAATCAGACCCACATAAAGCGCAATCGCAAACCAGATATGTTTTCACAATCGGAGGCACTACAATTTCTTGGCGTTTCCCAAAGCAGATTCCGGTTGCTATTTCTTCAAATCATGCTGAAACAATTTCACTTCATGAAGCATGTGGAGAATGTGTGTGACTCAGATCTATGATTCAACATACAAGAAGCAAGTAGAATAGTCATAAATAAAGAACCAACAAAAGTGTTGGAAGAATATGTTGCTTGTGTCGCCCAACTCAAAGAAGGTTATATTAAGAGCGACCGAACGAAGCATATCCCCCCAAGGTTTTTCTCTTACACTCTAGAACTCGAGAAAAATCAAGAAGTGAATATTTAGTATGTCCGTTCAGCAGACAATGCATATTCACAAAATTTCTTCCCATTACAGCATTCAGAAAACATGTTCATAGTTTTAGAATGCGTCAATTACGAAGTTTATGATATCAATCATTTCAGGGGGAAATTGCATCATTGTACTCTTTTTCTCTGACATGGTTTTTTTTTATCCCAATGGGGTTTTCCATGACAAGATTTTTAATGAGGCTGTGCATAATTCATGATTATCGATAGATAATTGAGGGGGAATGTTATAAATATATATAGGAAATAATTACCTATATTGTAGGTATAATAATTACTTATCATAAAATAACTATAATATTTTAATATATTTTATGCAGTATGATCCATGCACACCACTTGTATTTTTTTGCAAAAACAAAAGAAGAAGATAATAATATAGGTGATTTGCTAGATTAAGGTGAAAGTAAGTGTTAATTATTTAAGTAGAGCAAATGTTTGGAAATTACTACAATAGTTTTTTAATTATATATATACCATTTTGTCCTTTTCTAATGAGTAAAAAAAAACATATTTATGAAAAAGCCATTAATGAAATATGTCACGTAAGTGATCAACTCTACCCCACTAATGGAGTGAAACATAGTTGAGTTAAAGTGTTCTTAGTAGAGTTGACATGAATTAAAAATTGTCTTTAGTAAAGTTAGAATTCCAGCGTAGTAGAGTTGATTTTCACGCTTTAATTAACTCTACCACAGTAATGGAGTGCAACATAGTAGAGTTAAAGAGTGATTAGTAGAGTTGACATGAATTAAAAAATTTTGTATAGTAGAGTTAGAATTTCAGCATAGTAGAGTTAAACTCTTCTTAGTAGAGTTAAACTCTTCTTAGTAGAGTTGAAATGAATTAAAAATCGTGTATAGTAGAGTTAAAATTCCACGGTAGTAGAGTTTATTTTTGCATTTTAATCAACTCTACCACACTAACGGAGTGCAACATAGTAGAGTTAAATTATGTTTAGTAGAGTTGACATGAATTAAAATTTGTGTATAGTAGAGTTAGAATTCCAATGTAGTAGAGTTGATTTCCGCGCTTTAATCAACTCTACAACACTAGCGGAGTAGAGTTTAAGTGCGTTTAGTATAGTTGAGTTGTGATAAAAATCCCGTGCATGATAGAGTTAAGAAGTTTAACTAGTGATAAAGTCAAAGTGTGTTTAGTAGAGTTACTGACATTTGCAGTATAGTTGATTTTGAAAACCTAGCCTACGTCTGTAGTAGAGATTAAATTATGAATTTACCCCTCAATTATTAGCTCATATGCCGCGCACCTAACTGATTCCTCCACAAGTGACGTCATTGTAGCTTTCTTGAAGCTCCTTTGCTTCTTCCAAGGTCCTTCATTGTACTGTTTATTGGCTTTTTTTTGTTTGGATCTATGTATCAGATCATTTTGGTTTGTGGGATTTGAAGTTTTAAAGAAAGTCGATGAATTTTTTTAGTGGACCAGTCCTACGGATGTCGGATCATAGGCATTGGTGAAGATTTAAGGCTCGATGAATTTTTGGAGATGGTTTATGCCGATTTTGGTTTGGATGAACAATGTCATGAGGTAAAACTAAGCTGCATGCCATATGTAGTCATTCATTCATTACCACAAGATATCCCCATGTAATTGTAAGTAACGAAAGACAATTGCAAGTGTTTGTGCAACAATTTCGTAAAGAAGCAATGTGTCTATGTGTCAAAATTTCCACTAGATCTCGTGTTTCATTGAGTTTCCCTGAAAAAGGTAACTGTAGTAACGGTAAACGTAACAGTGATGAGAAATTCCATTGTAAGTGGGAGAACAATGATGTCTCGTATAATAGAGTTGAACCTTGGTGTAGTAGAGTTGATCATTCGTCTAGTAGAGTAGATCTTTTGTCTAGTAGAAATGGCCATTTTAGTAGAGTTGGTCAAAAGTGTGGTGTAGTTGATCCGGTGTTTAGTAAAGGTGGACCAAAGAATGAGCGTATCCCGGAAAATGTGAATGAGGACAAAGATGCAGAATTCATATTCTACTATTATGATGATATGGATGGCGAAAGCTCGGACGATGAAGATTATATCAATGTTCGTAGAAAATCGAAGGAAGAAGAGAAGAAAAACCTCTCGGAGAAAGCAATGGGGTTGGATTTGATTGTTGAGTATTTGGACATAGAAATGTTAGCACTAGCATTGGTTATTGGACAACAATACTCATAAAAAAAAAAACTAATGACGAGGTTAAAAATTCATTTTCTTACAGAGGTTTGACTTCGATGTTGTTGCTTCTTCGAAAACAATGTTGGATGTCTTCGATGTTGTTGCTTCATCGAGATCAGGTCGTGCGCGACAAGCGTCTACGGAAGTCTTAGGACGGTTATACATGGAATTCGTAGGTGGAATTGGCCCATCTGTTCTTCCTCGACACGTTTCTGATTCAATGAAAAAGTGATTCAATCTAAAGGTACAAAATTCATGTAACGTAATTAGCCATGGTGGAGTTAATCTTCCTTGTAGTAGAGTTAAATGTCGGTATAGTGGAGTTAAAACTACGTAGTAGAGTTAATGTGGAAGTAGTAGAGTTAATTTTCCTTGTAGTAGAGTTAATTTTCCTTGTAGTAGAGTTAATGTGGAAGTAGTAGAGTTAATTTTCCTTGTAGTAGAGTTAATTTTCCTTGTAGTGGAGTTAATGTAGTAGAGTTAATTTTCCTTGTAGTGGAGTTAATAGTAGCGATAGACTTCGGTTTGGTATGGTGGAGTTAATTTTTATGTGGTAGAGTTAATGTGGAATTAGTAGAGTTGAGCGCCTTGTAGTAGAGTTAAATTCATCGTGGTAGAGTTAATCTTCCTTCGTAGTAGAGTTGACGTCGTCATAACTACAATATATGCAGATAAAGTACTGGAAAACACACCGTACTCTAAACCAAGCACGAGCCCTAGTTAAGCAGTTCTGAAAGTAGTTTCGAAGAACTTCCATCGACTTGTTTGCATTTAGAAGAGCGAATCCTGGAATCTTAATAAAGCTCGAAGTAGACAGGCAAGACAGGTTTAAGTTTCCATTCATCGCCTTCGATGCAAGTATTAGGGGTTTTCCATACATGAGGAAGGTTGTTGTTGTTGATGGTACCTTTTTGCAAGGGAAGTATAAAGGTAATCTACTAACTGCTACCATACAAGACGGTAACTTCAACATATTTCCTATGGCTTTCGGTGTGGTTGATACCGAGAATGATGAATCTTGTGAATGGTTTTTTAGACAGTTCAACTGTGTGATCCTTGATGACAAAGAAGTTGCCATCATATCAGATAGACACAAATCCATTGGTAAAGCCACAAAGAATGTGAGAGCCCTGTAAGTTGTTCAAGAAAGCTTCCACTGCTTTTAGGGTTGATGAGTTCAACACTATAATTGATCAGGTTCAGGCATTAGATCCAAAGCTTCATGCGTACTTGATAAAAGCTGACGTGCGGGTGTGGAGTCGAGTTTAATTTCCTGGAAACAGATACAATTTCACTACATCGAACATTGCAGAATCAATCAACCATACGTTATCAAAGGCAAGAACTTTTCCCATTGTACAGTTTGTAGATGCAATTAGGGCGATGTTAACACGTTGGTTCGCGAAGAGGAAGACGAAGGTCAGTCTCACGTTTACTGTTCTAACAACATCTGTTGAGAACCTCCTAAAGGTAGAGTTAACACTCGTGTAGTAGACTTAGCACTCTCGTTTATCCATTCGTAGTAGAGTTAACATTGTATTTAGTAGAGTTAGTTCCTTCGTAGTTAGCATTGCCTTTAGTAGAGTTATCAAGGGTCGATGAATCTAGACAGTACAATGTGCAGGACATAGACGAACACCAGGATGTTGTTACACGATCTGAATCTTCTAATTTGGTCAATTTGACTAAGAATACGTGTTTCTGCAAGCGATATAACGTCAAAAAAAATTCCTTGTGTGCAGGCCATTGTTGTTGCTGAGGCTCGGAGAAGGCCGATAATCAAACTTACGCGTCCATACTATCACACGACCTTCCTATACAACGCATACTCTGGTAGTATATTTCCTAGAGATGCTGCAATTCTTGTTATGTTGGATGTGAGCCGTAAGGTGTGTAATCCACCACACGTGCGTCAACAACCATGGAGGCCAAAGAAATCAAGGATAAAGAGCTGGTTCGAATGTTCACAACCTGCTAAACATCCAAGAAAAATTTCAACTTGTTCTAAATGTGAGCAACTAGGTCACAATGCCCATACATGTCGTGAAAGAATTCATTCTTGAATAGTAGAGTTAACTCTTGTAGAAAACTTCGTCCTTATTTAGTAGAGTTAATATCCTTGTGGCAGAGTTAATTCTTTTGTGGTAGAGTTAGATCTTGTATGGTATTTCAAATGGTATAGTTATTTCTTATGTGGTAGAGTTAGATCACGTAAGGTATTTCGAATGGTAGAGTTAGTTCTTATGTGGTAAAGTTAGACCATGTATGGTCTTTCGAATGGTAGAGTTAGTTCCTTTGTGATAGAGTTAGATCACGTATGGTTTTTCAAATGTAGAGTTCGATCACGTATGGTCTTTCGAATGGTAGAGTTAATTTGTTGTCAATAATACCCATATACCCTATATATTCATATAAATAATATTAAAGGACCAAAACCAAGTAATATTGGTCCTTTAAGAGTATAAAAGATCACATCTTTGCGATAACATGTTGTTTTAAAATATGTACGACTATACAAATATACTAATTTAAGATTATATCAAACTAGGACTATACAAATCTGCAAAACTACTACTCTAAGACTATACAAACCAAGACTATACAAATTAAGACTATACAAATCTACCAATCCAGCAGTTGGTCTTGGGAGGCTGTGATGAGGGCTACCTTATCTAACAATTGTTCCGGTCTTGGATCAGTGTAAGCAATTGCCTCTTCCAACAGAAGTTTCTCTCTGAATTCAATGGCATATTTCAGCCGAGAGAAGGCGATGTATTCATCACTAAGACCTTGGAAGTTGCATCCGATGGCAAAACACTCGATCATCTTGAGAGCGTATACGCCACAGTCGCCTGACTATTTATTACATTTTACGCCTTTAACAACACGAGAAATTTTATATTGAGCTGCGCTAATGTGTGGACGTATCTCCTCGACTGAGAAACGCTTAATTATTATCAAAATCATCACGACATATGGCCAACAAAAAAGGAGAATCATGTAAATGGTCTACTATATGATAAATGAACTCTACGACACATGTTTATGAACTCTACTATACGGAAAATGAACTCCACCATAAGGTAAAGGACATCCACTATACATGTATATGAACTCTACTACACATGTAGATGAACTCTACTAAAGGTAAATGAACTCCACTGCACATGTATATGAACTCTACTATACGTTAAGTAACTCTACCGTAACTACTAGTGAAACTATACTAAGTTAACTCTACTAACTCTTAGTATACCTCTACTATACTGAATTTGAGTAACTTACTTGTACGACTCTATCATTGAAACAAGGATGTTGCAAGTTGGGTCGGGATCGTATTTGCGAACCCTCCCTTCTAATAGATTAACCTCCACGGTCACCCAATGGTTGTTAATATTATGAGGGATGTAAATCGTATCCACGTCTCTCATCCACTGCTTGTGAGTAGCACAAAAGGTAGGCTTAATGCCCTGGCAGATATATTTAAACCCACTGGGCAACATGTACTCGGCTTCATGTCCCTAGAAATAACTTGTGTATGTGTAACACAAAAAAGCATAAAACAAAGGATCGAAGAAAGCAATACGAGAACTCCTGTATGGGGTTGGATTTTGCAATGATCGTTGCCGAAAAAGATTCATCCCGACCATCATATGCTGTAATAAAAAGAGTAAAATAACTCTATCAATCAACAACTTAACTCTATTAGTACTCTAAATGAACTCTACTACATCAATTTTAACTCTACCATACATCATACATTTATTATTGAAATCTATTATACTTGATCTCTACTATACAGTTAAATGAACTCTACCATACAGGTAAATGAAATCTATCATACAAGTAAGTGAACTTTACCATACGGGTAAATAAACTCCACTACATTTGAAATGAACTCTACCTGGTTCACAGACCGGAGTCTCTTTTGGTAACACGTCTTCCATACAGACTACCTTCCCCTGTGTTTGTTTTACCCTTTTCAGGAGACTCCACCAGGTTTATGATGCCAATCTGTGACATTCCCGGCTTCAGTTTTTTCTCATCGTAAGGTACCTTGTCAAGAGGTTCTTCTTTTGACTGTTCTTCTCTCTCTGGATTCCTAACAACCCCTGATAACATACTGAGAGAGTCAGATGTCTCCTGACTCTCAATAAACCATTTATTCTACATAAAATATGTAAAAAATGTCAACTGTATCAATAAGACTTATTAAACATAATTATCAACTCTACCAATAAGACTTATTAAATACGGGTTTACCTGGTTAGGTGGGATGGTATGTTTGTGCTGGCTTGGGACACTTGGATGTCATTAAGGTGAGAATATGGATTTGTTGGTGCTGTTGTTGGCTTAATTGTATTAAAGACAACACCTGAACCTGCACTTTGTGTTTTCTCCGAGTCCGAGTCCACCAAGCTAGGCCGCTCCCAAAGAGGTGTCTACGAAGAGTAACTCTACTATGTGAGCTTGATAGTTGGTAAAGTTGTTAATAGTGGTAAAGTTCATTTTATGGTTTGGTAGAGATGTATTGAACACAAGAATTGTTTGGTAGAGTTACACATTTCTTGACCAAACCATATATAAGTTCTATCAAAGTTAAGAAGCCACAACTTTATGTTTATATGATGTTTGTACAAATATGTTTGTAATGTTAATAATTCAATGTTTGTACATAGGGTAAATCAATCAGAGCAAGTCTCATTCAAATAGACCTTAACGTACCGATTTAAGTTCCACATCTTTAGGGACAACTTCGTTATCTGTATCGCCTTCTACGTTTTTCACAGGTTCAGGAGTCCGATGTGGTGGAGTCGTCTGACCTCCATCCTCATCCCTATTCTCAGTCTTTTTGGTCTTCAGGCTATAAACATGTGGTTGCGCCCTGGTCTCCTCCAGCCTAAGAACCCTCTCATTCATGGCTATATCGTCTAAGGTGTTATTCTCTAGCCTAAAAACACGTTCAACAAGCATGAACATGTCTGCCCCAAGTTTCCAGCCTAGTCTCCTCTAGACGATATAGACGATCAGCAAACACATTGTGATCGTGTCTCATCCCTTCGAATGCTTTGGTCAAACCTCTAAGAGTGTCAAGCAAAGCACTCGACTCCTCTTATTTCTCCTTTTTCTTTTTAACAACTTTCACCACATCCTTCAAGGTAGTGAAGTCATCCATCACTTTCTTCTGTTTTTTCTCTTCTTCCTTGTGTTTTTTCACCTCTACCTTCTGTTTTTTCTCATTATATTTGACCTATTTCTTCTGTTTTTTCTTCTCTTTGATTTTCTTCACTTCCTCATTTGAATGAGCACTACGCTTTCTCATCCTCTCCTTGACATAACCATATGCCTTCCTCTTATTAGTTATGTCCCAGGCGAATTCATCTAGACTAGAGACAAGTATGTCTCACAAGTATGAACTCTATTACACTGTACTTGAAAATGAACTCTACTATACGGTAAATGAACTCTACTATACATAAATTAACTCTATCAATCACCTAAACCAACTCTACTATGAAAGCAATTTATCTTTCCATCCTCCATGTTTTGTTGCTCCAACTTCACAATTTCCTCGGTTTCAATGGCTTGTTTTTTTTATTGGTCTCCATCGTAGAATGGAGACGTCACCTTCTCTTTGATCCCCAAATATTCAGCTAGTATGGGGATATACTCATATGCCCATATGAGAAGTGAGTGCACAAACTCATGTAGAGTGTAAGTGCCATTTTTGTAGGTTGCACTTTTGATCGATTTGATCAGTTCTTGAAATGCCACTCTTCCCCATGGATGCCTCTCAAACTTCATAAAATATGCAACCAACTTTGTAGAACTAGAAGGAATCCTACTATTTATGTGACAACCATAAACCCCTACATGAAAAACCACTAGAAAGTCTACCATCTTCCTCTTCTCGAAAGACCACCCTCTACATCTCCCCAACACGTCTTTCAACTTTACCCATGTAGGGCCTTCACCAACCCCTAAAACCATTTCTTCCCAAAGCTCTCTGTGGGCAACATCTGCCATATTAGAAGACTCTTCAAAGTTATTGCAATTAAGCTGCGTGATTTCCGCAAACTCGTGTAGAGAAAACCTCGTAGGCCAAGATCCAAACAACACCCACATCTCATACTTCTTTTTAATCAATAGTTGATGCATCAACAAATACTGTATATGCCTCCATGTATATGTGTAGTTGGAGTCTGCAAGCTTCAGAAAAACGCCTAGGCAAGAGTTCTCCTTTATGTCTACGTATGCATCCTCACTAATACCCTTGATCATATTACTGATGTTTTTAAGATTGCAGTAATGGTTAATAATTCGGTTCTTCATCACCAGTAGACCGTTTATGAAAAGCTTCTTCGGGTACTTCTTCTCAGATTGTGGATTATGAAAATCATCGTAATCCACAATATAACTCTACTACATGGAATCCAACTCTACCAAACGTCAGGCTAACTCTACTACACTACAACCTACCTCTACCAAACGTCAGACTAACTCTACTACACTAAACCTATCTTTACCACACTTCACCCTAACTCTCTTAATCAAAACCCTCAAATCTAGTTACGAACTATATCACATTGGCTCAGACCTGAGACAAACTCTACTTGACAATTCCAAATGTCGCGAAATTGACAAACGCAATGTCGACGTAAATGACAAACCTAAATGTCGCCTCAAAAAGAAGAAAAAGAAGAAGATGAGAAGACGACGAGTAACTTACCTTTGATAAAGAACACGACAATGAAGACGACGAGTAAGACGAAGAAGAAAAAGACGATGAGTAAGAAGAAAACAATGAAGAAGACAATGAGTAAGACGACGAAGACGATGAGTAAGACGACGAAGAAAAGAAAAAAACGTAAACGACGATTAGGTTTCTTTTCTTTTGTGAAATTAACTAGAGAAGAAGAAAGAAGGAGAAGAAAAATTACTTTTTTATTTCAAGGGTGTAATTGTAATTACACTCTTTACTCTTTTTTTTAAACTAAAATTTTTTTATAATTAGAGCATAGTTTTGCTCTATTTGAGAAATTCTTTCTAATAATACACAACATTAATCGATCCTTCCATAAAACATCCCTCCACATGCCTCTCTTTCCTTCTTTTATTATTCATACAAATATAACATTATATAATATATATATATATTATTTTATAACATAAACTAATTTAATTTTGAAAAAATGTTCCTCAAATCGATATATAAATTGGTTATTTCAACATTCATGACAGTTAGGTCTAGTAGAGTTTTAATCTCTTTCTTTTACTTGGATGGTTCATAGAAATCTAAGTGACTCTTTTTAAAGTCATGTGATATTTTCTTTCATATTTTTAAATATAAAATTAGTTAGCAAAAAAAAGAATATATATATATATATATATAACAAAAAAACACATTTAATTATATAATTATTGCTTTACATCACAAAATTAATTAGTGGTAGAAAAAAGGAATGGTTTATTCTAGAAACATAAAGTTTATCTGGTCAAATTTGGGTTTTAAAATTTTTTGGGAGGATCGTTTAAAAAACCATTACTTTGGACGAAAATTGACGATTTTGCATTCTTCTTTTTCTTCTCCAATTTCGATTTATTCCTTCTTCTTCTTCAAAATTTTAAAATTTAATACATTTAATACTATTAGAAATTATCAATATTATACTCAAAACCTGTCTACGATGTCTAAACGCAAAGAAAAATATTAAAATTTGAAAATCATAGTTAAAGAAAATTGGATTCCTCTGTGGAAGAGATGAAGAACGTGAGGAAAAATGGGTTTTTCATAGTGTAAATGATGATCTATTTCAAATTCATGATATAAACTTCCCCTTTTGAAATGATTGAATACTATCATTGGTTTTCTCATAATTAATTCACATATGAAATACCACTGTTAAGAATTAATTACGAAAACACAATTGATACTATTCAATCCTTTTAAAAATGACATTTCCATCATGTATTTCTAAAAAGCATTATTTACGCTATGAAAACTTCATCCTGTCCTCATATTCTTCATCTCTTTCCATTTCCATTGATCAATCAATTGTTTTACAACTATGATTTATCATTTTTAATATATATTTTTTGGGTTTAAACATCATAGGAGAATTATGATATACTATTAACAATTTCATATAATATTGAATTGAATGCACTGAATTTGAAAAAATTGAATAAAATGATAAAAAGATTAAATATTGGAGAAGAAGAAGATGATGGAAAAATTATGAATTCACATTCAAAATGATGATCTTTTTTAAAAAACTTTTCTATAAAAATTCAAAAGCACAAGTTTGGTAATAAAATATCATATTTCTGAAATAAACCCATTATTTAACTCGTCCAAAGCATGGTAGTATACATCATAGTATTAACTAGCGATTAAGTACTCCAGCTGAATGAGCAGATTTTTTTATTATTCCTCAATCTTTTTTCTCTGTTTCATTAGTTAGCTTTGAAGAAAGTGATGAGGAATTTTTCAACTCTTTGCTTCCTGTCTATTATTTCTTTTTCCTATCCGCAACTTTTACTTTTTTTTTTTTAGCTCTTAATTATTTTCTCCATACTGTTTTTCATTCATACATTTCATTGTGCATTAGTTAATATTATTTTTACTATTTATTTCTTGCATCCAAATTAATTAATATTTCATTTTACATGCATTCTAATTTTCCTTCAAGTGTACACAGTACACTTAATATTTATTCAGTTTATTTTTCTATTTGTGTATTATTATTGATTATATTATTTACGAGAAAAAAATCATAATTGTTTGAGTTATGTAATTTCATTAGTTTTTGAAAAAGAAAATATTGTAATTTTAGTTATATTTTTTCACTCGGGCATAATTTCACCTAACACAGACATATTATCCTAAATCCAAATCCGAATCTGACGTAAAATAAAAGAAATTGAACTGAAATTGACAAAAATATTGAATCCTAATATAACTGTATATGCATTTTTACTTATTATTTAATTTTTTTATATGTACTTGAGTTTCAAAATTGTTGTGAATTCAATTGTTATGAATTCAATTATTTTATAGGATATAATATTATCTATTTTCTTAGTAAATTAGTATTTTAAATTCCACCAAATTCAACAAGATTCTGTTTTTATCATTGGTTTTAATTTATTTCATTAGGTTCTGCAAGAAATATACAAAGTTTCCACCAGACTCCACATTCGGGTAGATTCGAGTGTTACTATTTACACCCAGCATTACATATTTTTATGCTACACTGCTTACATACAATTTAATGCTTAATATTCCCTCCGTTTCGGATAATGTGATTTGTAAGCTTGGAGAGATTTAGAAGAGATTTGAGAGAGACCCAAGAGAGAGTCAGTGATCCGAGAGATTGAGAGAATAAAGAAGAGGTTTATGTTTCTTAATTCATAATAATGTGCTTACAACATATTTATACAAGGAACTTATCTATGGCTTTACAATTCATAATAATTATTGCGACTCGCGACCTACTAACATGCGACGCACAGCCACATCTTATATTCCTTGTGTCTCACTTAACCTTAAGCTTAACACTCTCCCTCAAGCTTAAATCCGTAATTTATAAGGACAAGCTTGGAGGTTGTAACTTCACACCTCATTAAAAATCTTAGTGGAAAACTCAATTGGGACAAAACCAACTTAGAGAAAAAGAATGTGGGTCATTGTCATGACCTAGGTAGATCAATCAACCCAAGATTTGAATATACAAATTCACAAACCTTAGAGCTTATAGCCTTAGTGAATATATCCTTGTGTAACATGGCAATATTACTCCTTGTTCCACTTTCTCTCAATCCTTGTAGCAATCCACCTCAATGTGTTTTGTTCTTTCCTGGAATACAGAATTGGATGCAATTTGTATGGCCGCTTGATTATCACAATGCATTGTGATTTGTTTTTGTGTTTCCACACCCAAATTCTTAATTAATGCCTTCCACTATATGAGCTCATCCGTGAGCTTCCAGCTCTATATTCGGCTTCTACACTTGAAAAAAATACCACATTTTTCTTATTGCTCTTTAATATGTATGGTTTTTAGCATGTTTTAAGAGTCTCGTTTAGCCATTTTCTACAATAAATCTACTATATACTCATCATTTTAGAATTCAAATAGCTTAACCCATTTGCATAGCATGCACATTGCATTTGAGGAGATTTCAGGTACTTGACGTCACAAAAATGGAGTGTTTAGGACAAGTGGAGATAAAGAGGTATAAAGAGCAGCACTTGGAGTTGGACTGGAGCAAGAGATTGTCAAAACAAAATCAACGCTCGACTCTAGCTCGAGGCATAATTAACACTGGACTCCTGCTCGAGCTAAAAGTCACGTTGGACGCCAGTTCGAGGCAGAATCAACGCTAGACTCCACCTCAAGGCAGAATGAACGCTAAACTCCAGCTCAAGGCAGAATCAATGCTAGACTCCAGATCGAGGCAGAATCAACGCTGGACTCCAGCTCGAGGCAGAATTAACGCTGGACTCCAGCTCGAGCCAAAAGTCATGCAAGGTCAAAACTCGAGCTACAGCTCGAGTCGAAAGTAACGCATGGTCGGAACTCGAGCTAAAACTCGAGCTAGAAGTCACATAGGGTAAGAAATCGAGCTACATATCGAGTCATAGGAAGCTGCAAATCTAGTGGGTCTCACTATCAGTTTTCATAAGAAATTTAACTTCTCTTAGTCGAAATCACTGTCAAGTCCATTGGATGGATGAATGTCAAATAGTTGTTCGAAATAGGATGCTCAGAAAGCGTAATTCATGACATTGACCATGAAGGTTAGAACTCCAAATCCGTCTATTGCTCGTAACCTTTCTTCATTCCTAGCATACTTTTGTAGTTCGATAGAGGCAAGGAATTGTACGGTTTCCGTTTTGTAAATGGTGCGGGTGTTTGAGACAAATTGTGTTAACTCGCTACTCCTCAACATTATATCAAAATCCTTGGAAATGTCGAGTTGCACCATTGTCTCTCTATGGAGATATCTCGTTCCCACTTCTTCTATTTTTAAGAGCTTTTATCTCTTCATTGTAACTTGGGGTGTGCGTCGTCCCCTCGCTATTAGACTCGTCGACTCTATCATAGCTTTCACTCGAGCTACTATTAATGTCTTACATTACTTCTTCAGGGTTTTGCTCCACCATGACTTCCTTTTCCATGCGTCTAACAGTTCTTCGTACCAGCTGTGGTGACTCCGAACTCGAGTCATGATTGTCAACTTCTATTGGGGACTCAGCCACTGAGTGTGTGAATATTCTCTTCGAAGAGCTTTCACCCAATTTTTTCATTCTTCTCACTTCTCCCAAACTTCACACGGATTGAAACCTAGACTTAATCAACATTAAGATCGTGAGTCAATTGAAGATGCTCGAGCAACAGCAGTGGAAGTGGCTTAACTACAACATCGAGTTGCGGCTGTGAAACAGGGGCGTTGAATTCGGCGGACTCGAGTTGTTTCTACCTAAATCTTGACCCGAGTCACTCTTAGATTCACATGGATTCTTGGCTTGATCTTGTCTTCAAAACTCTGCAAAACAGGAATCAAAGCTCACCAAGAAACGATTCAGGAGGTGGCTCGAGTATTTGTGGTGGCGGTTTCGGCTGTTAAGGCTCGAATAGCTTGGTGGTGGATGTAGACTCCATCTCCTATTCGAGCCTTAAGGTAGCACCTGAACTGATTTTTGAAGATTTTCAACAAAGGTATCCAATTATTTTTAAGAACAGAAGAAGAATGTAATGAAAGAGAGTGTGGATTTGTTTTGTGAGTATGATGGTAGAGTGAAGAGCGAGGTGATGTGTGCCAACTTAAAAGCAACATGACATTATTTTTGTGGCCAACAAATGGATCATCTACTGTTCTTTAGGCGTGATTGCACAGGTTATAGAGCCAAAAAGACATCAAGTCAACTTTCACTCTAGATAATGCATGTGGTTGTTTAGAGTACAATGAGCTATTGAAGACATCAACTCGAGTTAGCTTTGTTTTATTCCTTAGAGTGGGGCCATTTCTATATGCTAATAACTTGCAAGAAAGGGAGTAAAAAATTTGTGTATAACGAAAACAACTCCAGCGAGATATGCATAAAGACATCAATCAACTTAACTCATCTCTTAGTTTAGCAGATAAAAATGTGGCATTCTGCTATATTTCACTGCTCCAAATCTATATGGAAGGACTCAACAACAAATTAGTGCAACGCATGTCAGATAAAAAAAATTGTTAAGGATACGAAGGTTCGTTTTAAAATCTGGTGGATTTTGTTGTGTGTGTTTTTCTCATTTCTTAGATTCTATGTGACTGATCGAGTTAGCTCATTATCCACCATATTTTAGTCTGCCCTATTTTCTCTTGTCAATTTGGTAATTAACTTTATTTCACCAGATTCTTGAAATCCAAAACTAAAACCAAAGAAATAGAAAGTGAAATCATAAAAACTTAATTAAAATATTTCCAAAGGATACCATGGATTGCCTCCCAAGTGCGCTTGTTTAGGTCTTGAGCTTGATTCCTCACACTAATAAGAGATGAGTTGGTTCATCGAGAAGAATCAAAGTTCCCTCAAGTTTGGTTTTCTCAACTAAGTAAGGCTTGACTCTCGGACTATTCACAATGAAACCTTCACTATTTTTGTTGATTAGCTTTACAACACCATATAAAAAATTTTCTTTGACCTGAATGGACAAGACCATCTTGATTTTAGCTTTCGAGTGAACAACTTGAATCTTGAATTGAATAAAAGGACTTGATCACCAAATGTAATCCCCTTTGGTGCAATATTCTTGTCGTGAAAAGCTTAAGTCTTTTCCTTGTAGACTTTTGAGCTCTCATAAGCTTCAATTATTATCTCATCTAACTCATGCAAGCCCATAAGTGTTCTCTTGTGAGCAGTCTTGAGATCAAAATTTAGAAACTTTGTTGCACACAACGCTTTGTACTCTATCTCCATCAGCATATGGCATGACTTCCCATACAATAGCTGAAACATAGTTCTTCCAATTGGAGTTTTAAAAGCTGTCCGGAAGGCCAACAACGTGTCATCCAACTTGACTACCTAATCTTGCTTTGAAACTCCCACAACTCTGGCTAGAATGACATTGATTTGCTTGTTTGAGACTTCCACTTGGCCATTGGTCTGTGGATGATAAGGTGTAGTTACCTTATGCTTAACTTCATGTTTCTTCAGCACATACTCAAACACTTTATTAATGAAGTAGGAACCTCCATTACTGATAACAGCTCGAGGTAATCCAAACCTGGGGAAAATTGTGCTTTTGAGCAGTTTTAGCACTACCATAGTGTCACTCTTTGGACATGTTATAGCTTAAACCCACTTTGAGACATAGCCTACTGCAACTAGAATGTAAGTATTCCCATGCGAAGGTGGATTAAATAGCCCCATAAAATCAATTCCCCAGAAGTCAAACACATCAATCTCCAAGATCGGATTCTATAGCATCTCGTTTCTCTTGGTGATGTTTCCAATTCTTTGTAACGAATCACATTTGGAGATAAAACTATGAGTATCTTTAAACACAGTCGGCCACCATAAAGCAGATTGTAAAATTTTCTGAACTGTCTTGAATGTGGCAAAGTAACCACCATAAGTTACCCATGACAATGTTCTAAGACACTCTGAACTTATTTCTTTGCAATACACCGTTTGAACAAACCATCATATCCTTTTATATACAAATAAGGCTCATACCAGAAATAGCGATTCACATCTCTAAAACATTTCTTCTTCTGATAGGAGTCCATGCTCTTCGGTACTCCACCACCAACCACATAGTTGACTAAATATGCATACCAATGCATAATAGATCCATCGACCATATTGCTGATTTTACAACATTTCTCCTCTGCTCTAAAGGTAATGAGCTGCTCCTCTGGCATCGAGTAATCAATAGGGTTTGAGTCCTCTACCATCATTCGTGACAGGTGTCTGCCACTCTTTTTTCCACTCTAGGTTTGTCCACTACTTCCATGTGATTCTTAAAACAACATTATCCATCTAAGTAATCTGAACTTTGAATCATTTTTCTTCTTATCTTTCTTTTGACCGAGAACTACTCTCACCGCATAATCACTTATGTCGCACATAATCTCAATGGCCTAGCAATCTTGGAGAAATCTTTAATAAACCTCATGTATAACCCAAAATGTCCCAAGAAACTTCTGATATCTTTAACCGTTTATGGTGGCTGCTGTTGAACCATTACATCGATCTTGGCTTTTTCGACCTCAATACCTCTTCCAGATGTTTTATCGCCTAATATTTTGCCTTCTTGAACCACAAAGTGTCGGATCTCCCAGTTCAGCGCCAAGTTGGTCTCCATGCACCTGTTATTACCCGCACAAATTTAACAAACAATAGGAGAAAAAGAGCCATAATTAGAGAAATCATCAATGAAGACCTCAACTATCTCCTTGATTAGATCCAAAAAATAGGAGTCATGCATCTACAGAACATAGCTTGAGCATTACACAAACCAAAAGGCATACGTCTATATGCAAATGCGCCATAAGGACAAGTAAATGTGGGTTTTTCCGGGTCATCCGGATGTATAGGGATTTGAAAGAATTCGCTATACCCGTCAAGGAAACAGTAGTAGGAGTTATTGAATAACTGTTCTAACATCTAATTAATGAATGATAGTGGAAAGTGATATGTTCTAGATCTAAAGTTCAATCTCCAATAGTTTATGCACATCTTATGGCCAATGATAGTTCTATAAGGGATTAACTCATCTTTTTCATTTTTAACTACAGTTATTCCTTCCTTTCTAGAGACACAATGAACAGGTGAAATCCACTTATTATCAGAAATAGGATAAGATAATATCAGCATCTAACCACTTAATAATTTATTTTTTACCACTTCTTTTAGATTAAGATTCAGCCTCCTTTGAGACTCAATGCTTGAATGTGATTTATTTTCAAGATGAATTATATGAGTTCAAAGAATAGGTGATATACCTATAATGTCAGCTACAGAATAACATATGGCCCTCCTAAACCTTTTCAGTTCACTTAACAACATGTTCAACTCATCATCACTCAAAGCATCATTCACAATGACAGGATAAGTTCAGTTAGGCCCCAAGAAAGTGTACCTTACCCCTGCAAGAAGTGTTTTCAACTCCACTTTAGGAGCATTGACCTCAAACCATTCGTTCGATGTTGTGGAAGTGGTGCACTCGACTACCTGTAGCTCGAGTCTAGTGGTTGAGTTCGACAAATACAGTATCAAATTTTGGTTTGCTGCTTTGACCTGAAAACTTGTTTCAACCAATTCTTCAATCACAATTGAACTCTCATGTGACCTATGTGCATCTAAAAGTTTTCCATAACATTTAGCTTCCATATTATCCATTCGCAGCTGGCCTAGTCAAAGTGACTTATAGTTGATCTTCTACTACCAATTCCTCTAATAATTCATCAGCCAGAGCATCCAGTTCCTAAATTGAGAACATATGGCCCTCAATGGTTGGGTTATTCATCGCATCGTTGATGTTAAACTTCATTTTGAAGTTTTTCCCCAAGTTAAGCTGGATTTCTTCTTTCTGAACATTAATAAGTGCACCAGTAGTATCTAAGAATGGTCTTTCAAAGAGCAGCATATCCTTTGGTTCCTCATCCATATCCAAGATGACAAAGTGAGTTGGTATCTCAACCCCTCTAATCTTCACAGGAAGATCTTCTATGATGTTTTGAGGAATTCTCACAGACCTGTCCACTAGAACTATAGATATCTTACAGGATTCGTAGTAGCTGAAACCTAATCTCTTTGTAAATGAAAGTGGCATGAGGCTTATTGATCCACCAAGATCGCATAAAACCTTAACCAATGATAAGGGTCGAAGTGAGAAAGGTATTGTTAAAGTTCCAAGATCACTAAACTTTTTTGGTAAGACTTTCCTTTGAATGATGGCACTTATTTCGTGGGTGAGCACTACCATACCTTCAACATCTTTTGTTTTCTCCTTGATTGCATCTTTTAGGAACTTCTCATAAAGAGGCATAAACATAAAAGTTTACTAAAGAGTGTTTTGTACTTCTCAGCAATCTCCTTCTTCAACTTGTGTGGGAAAGAAAACTGTGGTTTATAAGATGGAGCAACAAACGGTTTCACTATTTCTAGTGGAGCTAACTGTTTTTGAGCTTCTGATGGTGTCACTCGATTGTCGTGGTTGAGTTGAATTTCTGAAGAGACTTCCTCCTTGATTAGGTTATCCTCCCCCTCTTGAGATTTACTGTCCTTAGTATCCTTAGAACTCTCTTTGCGAATCAACAGTTCACATCCACTTTTGAGAGTAATAAAACTAGCGTGATATTCCTTCGGGTTTTGAACCGCTTTCCCAGGGAATTTCCCGATTGTCTTTATAGTAGAAGAAGAGGCTTATTGATTCTCAACAAAATTTTGCCTAGAATTCAACGTCTTAAACTTACAAATGAGATCCTGATGACACACATCAATCTTGGGATGAACATTAGCGAATTTCTTGGTGAGCTCACTATCTGTTGTTGTCTGGCCTTTTAGTAGTTGTTGCAGAATATCCATGACCTCTGTTGTTCGTTGAGGAGAAGGTGTGGCTGGACGTTCATATCCTGGCAGCATTGTAGGAGCGGGATGAAAACTCTGGTGGTATTGTTGCTTTTGGTGATATACACGTTTTTAACACGTCTTAGGAGCATCATTTAGGTATATTATACGTACATTTTTATACATTCTCATCTAGTGGGAGTCTAGATAGTCTCATTCATACACATTCACATGCATCTGCATATATACTACGTTTTGTGAGTTTTCAGGTACTGGAAGCGGGCATGATCGAGTCTGTTTTGGACATGGAGGAGCCCCTGCTCGAGCCCAGATACATGTAAGCTTGAGCTCACTCACGCGCCAGCTCGAGCCACAGCTCAAGCTCATTTACGCGCCAGCTCAAGCTCGTACACTCGAGTTCAAATCGAGTGCCCACTCACACGCGCCAGATCGAGTTCAAAAACTCAAGCTCAAATCGAGTACCCACTCACATGCGCCAGCTCAAACGCAGTACTACTCTTTTCACTATTCGGGCCAAACCAAGGCTAAAATCCACTGCGTATTGGGCCGAGTTTATCTAGGGTTTTGCTATAAGTTTAGTATAAATGTTCTTACATGTTGTAAACCCGAACCCTAGTTTTTACAATTGATTTTTCTTGCGAACTTAGAGCTTTGTAATCAAATGCAACCTTCTGATTTCGAGTTTATTTTTATGCAATTTAGTTTTACATTCAGCGTTGATTTCATACCTTGTTCGAGTTCTTTATTGATGCATTCAAACTTTGAATTCGTGCTTGTTGTTAATCTCATGAGTTCTGAGTAGATCTGCGTGACGCTTAGATTTTCTAGGTCGCTTAAGGTTAAATTTATTTAAGTATTTTCTGATTTCGTGTTATCATCACTAGCTTCATTCTGATCAGTTGAGGCTTGTTCTGAGACGCTCTAGCACCGATGGGTGTTTGGTAGAGCGTCTGACTAAACTACTTCAGAGAATCACATGCTCAGCTCGAGGGATCGAATTTCTGAGGTGTGAAACGGCGCTAAGCGAGTTGATCGTTTATCCCGACTAGATTATCAAACGCCTATGGAGATAGGGTCTGTTATTAGTCTATTCGAGTTTGTTTACCACGGGAGTGGACTCATTACTTGTGTTCTCGTTGCCAAGAGATTAGCTCTATTGAGTGATATCAAGCGCCTAGTTAGCTTAAGAGTCACGTTGACCCATAAAACTCACCCCTCAGGATCCTGCTTTCTCACCTTGCGTTAATTCTATTTGATACTTTACTGTTCGTTGCTCTGTTTGAATTATTTACAACTGCATTGCTTTGTTTATTTTTGTTTTAAGGGTTTGAATTAGGTTGTTAGAGAAACCACACTTTGATTGGCTTGAATTAGAGTAGTTAACTGCATTCTGATTGATAATTACATTCCCAGTTGGATTGACACCTATTATACTACAACCGGCATATAAGTATAATATGATTTGACAACCGACATATAAGTCTAATAGTAGTAGACTCGAAATAACATGATAAACAAGATTAAAAGAAAACAAAAATTGCATTCAAATACAAAAGCTAAAAGTTTTTTTTTGTCTCGGGATTACAAAGGATAAAATAGTTGTTCCGAAAAAAGTAAAAACTCAGCCTCTGGTGTTTGACAACAATCACAAATATGTATACAAAGTTCAGCCTAACCCTAGAGCGATTTGGCCCATTAGCAGTGGTCTAGCGTGCAGTGAAGTTTGCCTTCGCTTTGTTCCATAAAGTGAAGTTTGCCTTCGCTTTGTTCCATAAACTGATGATCCACTCAACCTCGGACTCGAACTCGATCTCGAGTAGAAGTTTGCTCAATCATGGAGACCCAAGTGTCACTTAGCTCAACTTCTTGTTGGACCAGAGATGAGAAAATCTACCTAGGACTCGAAATCATACTCGCACTATACCTCAAGTGGAGGTTTGCTCTGTTGTGAACTCGAAACATACTTGAGTGTTACTTAGCTTGAACTCAGGCTCGAGATAACGTCTGGCGTTGGTTCTGCTTTGATAATCTTCTGCTACAATTTGATTTCAAGTACCTAAAACTTCCTATAATACGATATGCATGTTATTCAAGTGTAGAATGTGTATATGAAGCTATTTGAACTCTAAAATGATAAGAATGTAGTAGATATGCATACAAGAATGACTAAATGAGACTCTTAAAATATGTTAAAACCATACATATCAATCCTATTGCCACAAGTCTAGCCTTGTGCTTCTCGGTCATACCAGCACTATTATTAAGTGTGGTTCCGATCCATGGCTCCATATTCATTAATAACCGCATCACGCCACACCTTGTGCTCTTTAACCTTTTCATATGTCTTTTATACAAAGTCTGGTCAAGTTGTGTGAGAAAAGCTTGATTAGCTTGTAGAACTTCCACTAGAGTACATGCAACTTGGCATGGTTGCGGTTCGGCAAGTGTGTTGTTGTAGACACTAAGGTTAGCGTAGGATTTCTTAGCCTTTGACTTCTTCTTAGTGTCCATTTTTCATGAGCCTCAATGGCTTCATCATTATCGAGAACCGAGGCAATACTCTTGATTTGTTGACTTCTCTTAAAAATTGGGTGGTTACAATACTTCTATGTTGTCCTCATTCTCCGAATTTGGGATAACACTTTCCGGATCATGCTCGCCCTCTTAAGACCCAAGTTCACAATCTTTTGAACCAAGTTCACTCATTTTCTCGGCCAATGGTGGAAAATCTCTTTGTGTGATTCATGAGCGGGACTTACCACCATGGGATCTTCATTGGTTGAGCCATCACTTAAGATTCACTAGTACCACAATTTTCTTCATGACATACCACATTTTCTCCAATGCCTAATTTTTCAAGAATCATACGAAGACTCTTTACCCGATTCAATGTGGTATGAGTGAGGTCTTGAAGGTCTGACCAATCCTTATCCTCATATAATCTTTGTTCTTCAATGAATTTCACCCTCTCTTGACACTACAACCCTTCTTGTGTCTAATATGTAACACTTGTACCCTTTTTGTGTAGTTGAGTAACCAATAAACATTTATTTTGTATTGTTGGTATCAAGTTATATCCTTGGTCCACCTTGGTTAAGAAAAAAAAAATACACCCAAAAACACATAAATTAGCAATAGAAGGTTCGGTGTTATTTAGTACCTTCATCAAGCATTTTAGTGGGAATGTTGTTAATGAGATATCATGTTGAGACCACGTTATCACTCCAAAACTTCTTTGGCACATTAGCATCAAACATCATTGACCTTGCCACTTCCATGAGGTGTCTATTTTTTTATCTCGGCTACACCATTTTGTTGTGGTGTGTTAGGGAAAGTAATTTGGTGTATGATGCCATGTTTGGCAAGGTTTTGTTTGAATGCATGACTCGTATATTCTCCTCCATTATCGGATCTTAGGATCTTGATTTTGGCTCTATATTAAGTCAAAATATAATTTTGAAAGTTAGTGAATGCTTCAAGGACTCGGTCTTTGCTAGGAAATAAGGTTACCCAAGTCAATTTTGATTTTCATCTATAAATGTAACAAAATATTTGTGAAGTTCTCTAGATTCACAAGGAGATGACCACACATCATAGTGAATAAGACCAAAGCAATTCTCATAAATAGTTAAGACTTAGGAACAACCAATTTACAATGTTTCCCAAGTATTTGAGATTCACAATTGTCATTTTAAAAGAAATACTAGGCAATAGTAAGTTCAAAGCTCTAGAATATGGATGACCTAAACGAGCATGCCATGACACATCATTGTCTAAGCTACTACTAGAGTTCAAAGCATTAGAGAAACAAGAACTAGATAAGCATGAATGTAAAGATATATTTGGATTGCTCTTGATGTCTTTCAACAAGTACAACCTGTCCTTAGTAACACCGCTTCTAAAGACCTTTCCAATTTAAATTTTTTGAAAGTGTATCGAGTTAGGATTGAATATAGCTTTGCAATTGAGATCACAAATGGCTTTATAGACACTTAGCAAGTTCTATTCAAATTTTGGCATATATAAGGCCTGAGAGTTCTTATCAAATAGTTTAAGGTCGCATATACCCTTAATTGGAACTTGTTTCCCATCCGCAATACTAACACATCCTAAAGGTGGTTTCAAGTTCTCCAACAACCTAGCATTACAAATCATGTGATGTGTTACTCTAGAATCTATTACCAAAGGCTTATTCATTTTGGATACATAAAAAGAGTTATTGAACTCCTTTAGAGCATTGATGATTTAATGAGCTCTTCAAGATCCGCCTTTCTCACAAAGTCGCTATAAGCCGCCACCATATCATTTCCCATAACCGCTTGAGATGTGGATAGTCCATTAGTAGGAGCCGCGACTTCTTCACTTGCGAGATTGGCTCTTGGCTTTCCTCATGGCTTATTTTTCTTGAGGTGTGGGTGTAGTATCCAACAACGGTCTTTAGAGTGGCCTTTCTTCTTGCAATGGTCATAGATCCACACTTTCTTTTCCTTATGGTGGTATGAAGCCTTGTTGGCTATAGTGAGCTCCCCTTTACCACCGAGAAGGCTCTGAGATCCTTGTTCTCTTTGATGGAGCCACACACTTCTTCAAGGCTTGAAAGTTTTTCTTGCCTTAGAAGATGGCAAATAAGGTCACCATATGTCGGATTGAGGTTCAACATGAGTCCAAACATCTTGTCTTGTTTGAACCTTTCACCCAACACAATTGAATCTACACTTGGCGGCTAAACCAAAATGCACCTATACTTTCCAAACCATTTAGTGAACGCATCTTCTTGGATTAGACCATTGATAGCATACTTCACCTCATACACACGAGTAAGGTTTGAGAGATTTACATGTACTTTTTTTGAGAGTGTCCCACAAGTTCTTGGAAGTCTCACAATATGAGTAAGTTTCACGAATGTCCGGATCTACGAAGCTTTGGATGATGACATGAGCAACTTGGTCATTTGGTACCACTTGGATTTTTCTTCATCAACCGCTTGCATCACATTAGCCTCGTCTTCCTTTTCCTTTCAAAAATATTGGACTGTCTTCTTTGGAGCTTCTCCTTCAATATGAGCCCAAATTCCACAGACACTCAACACGGTCTTTACGGTTCTAGACCATAGCAAGTGGTTGACTCCTTTGAGAGTAACATGGACAGCAAGTTTCTTTGAATTATCCATCACAAATCAAAGAAACACTTTTTTACCCAACAATCCAAGAGGAAGCTTTACAACAATGGAGATCTTGAGAAAGAGGAGACAAAAAATGAGAGAGATTTTAGTGGAACCAAGAGTCTTGAAAGATCTTAAGCTCTGATACCATGTAAGTTAAGAGAGATTTATAAGAGATTTAGGAGAGATTTGAAAGAGAGAGTTAGTGATCCGAGAGATTGAGAGAACAAAGAAGAAGAAATTTCTATTTTGTAATTTATTATAATGTGCTTAAAAAATATTTATACAAGGGACCTATAGGACCTATAAACATTGTAAACAAAATGACCAAAGAGGAAAGATTCCTCTTTCTTCGGATCGCTAATCCCGAGGGAGAAAGTGACAGCTCCTAAGGGCTCTTTCTCTTATTTGGTAATGTGACTTTGCTTCTTACCTTCACATGTGACTTCATAGTCTCAAAAGTTTCCAAAGGCTACATTCTTTACGTTAGCCGCGACTTACTAACATGCGACCTAGGAACTACTAACATGCGACCCACGACCACATCTTGTATTTTTAGTGCTCACTTAACCTTGAGTTTACAATGATAACTCATGAGGTTATACTTTCTTTAAAGGTATTGTGTGCTGAAAAACAAGAACCTATTGCGGTGAAGATAGATATGATAAACGGCAATTAAAGTGGAGTTTCATCAAGATGGTTTTATAGCATATGGGATTTTCGACTCTATTTATTACAAAGATATGGAATGTCTATCCTCTGTATCCTACTCAATACTACTTAATGGATCATCTCAAGAAAGTATTGCAACTACTAGAGGATTAAGACAAGGTGACCCATTATCATTGTATCTCTTCATTCTATATAGTGAAATTCTTTCAGGTTTATGCTATGCAGCAAAATATAACAAGAAACTACAAGGCATGAAAGTTGGGAAAGATTGCCCAAAAGTAAAATGCCTGCTCTTTACAGATGACACGATGTTTTTTTGTAAAGCTACAGAGAAGGAATGCAATGAATTGACAAGAATCCTAAGTACATATGAAGCTATTTCAGGTCAAAAGATAAATGAGCAAAAGTCTAGCATTTCCTTCTCTAGGAAAACTCGGGAATCAGCTAAAGTGAAAGTGAAGCATATACTAAATATTCAAACAAAAGTCGGAATGGGCAAGTACTTAGGTCTCCTTGAGCATTTTGGCAGAATGAAAAGAGATATACTTACTACAATAGTTGATAAGATCAGACAAAAAGCAATTTCATGGACAAACAAATTCCTTTCCTCAGCTAGGAGACTAGTTATGCTGAAATCTATTATGTCAGCTATTCAAATTCGTGTTTTCAGCTTCTTACTTCACTATGCAAGGAAATACAGACAGTTTTGACTTGATTTTGGTGGGATGCTATCCATTTGGGGAGTATTCTACAAAATCTGGAGACTACAAAAGCATGGAAGCAACAAAACAGACAACACCAAATCACCAAGGCCAAAACATTGAGTGGAAGAAAGAAGTATGGTCGGTTAAGGCACTACCTAAAATCAATATGTTTACATGGAAAGCTTTATCAAATGTACTTCCTATAGGTGAAAACTTGGTAAACCGAAAGATAGCTTTCAACGTGAAGTGCCCTTGGTGTATTGAACTTGAGACAATGCAATATATTCTCTCTAAGTGTCAATTTTCAAAGAATGTATGGAACATAGCGCCATGGAAGGACCTTATCATAGATGAAAATGATACCTTGTACCAGGGTGTAATCCGATATGGAAACCTCATAACACTTCCACCGATAGGTCTATCTACCCCTTTAAGCTTGTGGATTCTCTGTTGCTTATGGAAAGCAAGAAATCAGGTTAAATTCAATGAAAAAAATCTTTTACTAAAAAAGATATCATAAGTAAAGCTATCAAAGACGCCAAAGAATGGCAACAAGCTGAAGGACAAGAACTCTCAACACAACAAGCAAAGCTGGATGAAGATCAAGTGTGGACAAGTCCATCAATTCAGAAACGGGGTTTCACCTGTCAATTTGATGCTTCATGGAAATCAGACTCGTGCATAGCGAGATTGTGATTGAAACTTAAAGATCTGGAGATAGGTAAAGTTTTCTCACAATCCAGAATCTGCACTCACGTCATATCTCCTTTAGCAAGCGAATGTCTAGCCTTGAGAGTTGCGATCACATATGCAATATCAAAAGGAGCTGAGCCCATTTCCGTTTAATTAATTTAAGTATGTGTGTTTCAAAAAAAACAAAAAACCCTCAACTTATAATATAATATTTTGATTTAAAACACTTAAATAATGGAGATTGTATTACAATCTCGAGTGATAATATATCCCACAAGTAAAATAAATAATTATTTAGTTTCTCTTTAATTTTTCAATGTAGTCAACATTATTACATGAAACTTTTAAAACTCTATGTCTATTCTAAATTATTTATATAATTTTTTTTTGGAAAAAATGGCCAATCTCGTTGGAAGAAAATGAACCAAAGGGGAAGCAAGAGTTTCTAGAATGAAAATCAAACTCATAATGTTAATGATAGAATAATGCATACTTTTGATCACAATAAAATCTCTTACAAAGAAGAACTCCTTCACAAGAAAGAAATTCAAGATGACAAAATCAAGGCAATGCACTTTTTAGATCTCAACAAAATCTCTTACGCAAAAGATATTCATCATAACAAAGAGATTCAAGATGACAAATTCGAAGTGGTTCATTCTTTTGATCTCAACAAACCCAATTACGACTTCGAAGAACTTAATCACAATGAAAAGATGGAAGATGTGATCGTTAGTATGCTAAAAAAATGTCGATACTTTTTGAGAAAATAATTATTCTGAAGTAATTTCGATGATGTTGATTTTACTAATAATTTAATGATTATCATAAATTGTTTTCTCTATAATCATTCGCAGAATAATAAAATGGGCTTATAATTTTTAGTTTTTTTTATTAATACTCGGACACAAACTCTTCCTAAAGTATTCCATTAGTTTGGATTAAAAAAAAAAAAAAATTTTGAATACTCCATTATTGATAATATTAAAATAAAAAATCTCACAATTGAAAATAATACTTCTAAACTTGAAGGAGAAATTAGGAAAAGCAAATTTAAGTATCTAGCTTATTTCTTATGTTTTTCACAATTATAGAATCACAAGTTAATTTTTTTGGAAGACAGACTTGTCACTCCAACGCTTCTTTCTTTATGTGTGGGATTTTATTGTTATTTGATCCTCCAACTATGATAATTTCTTGCATGCACAATTGCAAAGTTAAAAAAATATGGTCAACTTTACTTGGTGAGCAGAGACGGATTTAGAACTGAAATTTAGTGGGGGCAAAAGTATAATTAATACTGAAATATGTGTTTATTTATAAATTTAACAAAAGATTAGCTTTAGAATTAAGATTAATATTTGGTTTAATGGTTGCAGCAGCACCCATAAGAGTATAACTAGACCTGCCGGTGTTGGCGAGTATTCTTCGTATGATTTTTTTACTACATCATTAAGCTCTTCAAAGTTCTTCGGACACACGTTATATTATAATGCTTGGATAGTACTAAACTTCAAGATCAAGAATGTTTAAATCCGAAGAATTTGGCAGCTGGCACATCAATCGAATGTTAAAACCGTTTTGTGAAGTGGCTGCTCAGAATTCTTCATTGGTAGGATCAACATGCGCCTTCGCGTTATCCTGTAGAATGAAGATATTTTTTCTTACATCTTAGGAGGACCATCTTTCATGAATATTAGAAATAACTTGTTCAATAAAGAATCTTCTTATAATTTCTCTCTTAACCAATGTAATCGGTTTTATTTCCCTAGTCCTGGCTTCTCTATTTCTACTTCGTCTTTGTGCAAGCTGAATAGTGACAAAATGTAATATTACAAGTTTTCCAAAAAAGTTTCTTTTCCTTCATCATCAAATCTTAGACAAACCATTGCGGCTAAAATCATCACATTTCCAATGAAGTTCTTACTTTGAATTATTCGTACGGGGTCATTTTCACAAGGAAGAAGATATTAATGCTCATACTTTTTGGTCATATAAAAACATTCTCATCAGAATTTGCACAATTGAACATATCAACAAATTTTAGTTCATGACCTAAACTTTGCGAATCCAACATAAATACACAAAATTATAATCTTGTTATCTTATTTTCTTCTTTGAGACATGGTTTCAAAGCATTGAAATGACTTCGTAACACACCTTCTTTTACATGTCTCCATAGTGTAACATAACTAATTCCAAGGGTTTCAACTAAGGTCCTCAAACTTGTTTGTTGGTCTAGAGGAATATCAGTGATTCGTTTGTATGTCGATTCAGGCCCGGTCTTGGGCTAAAATCCAACAAGCCATTGCTTTAGGCAGCACAATGAATAAGAATATTTTGGGGCATCAAGTTACAAAACTTCCTATTAGTACAGCGGTTAGGTAGCCTGTGTATTATGGGCAAAAACTTGGGTTCAAGTCTCCTGAAAGTGCTATTAAAACATTTTTTTTTCAATTAAAATCTAATCTGCATATTTACTTCTTTTTTTCTTAATTTTGTTTCCTAAAATTTAACCTGACGATTACTATTCTTTTTTTTTTATGTAGCTAATCTAATTCCTTCACCTTCATCGATCATCAAAACCAAAACCACACAAAACCTTCATTGATTTTTTTTACTTTCTCTTCCAATTCCAATTACCATCAATTTTGATTATCAGTTGCTTTATAATTTCAATATCAATTGGTTTCTCTTTGTTTCCTTATTGTCAAGTTTGTTGGCAAAGTCAAAAAATCCTCTAACTTTCTCTGCAAATTTCAATTCTCCAAATCCAATCCCTGCAAGTGATAACCAAGGTATGATTAAAGTTACTAAATTAGCTAATTAGTTACCAAAGCATAAACTAACAATTTTAAAGGAAATACTTAAAGTGCACTTGCAGCAACGTGATCGTCATCGCACTTAGTGATATCTTCCTCTTTTTTTTTTTTTATTGTTTTAGTTAGTACCTTAATCTTTATCTTAATATGTAGTTATTTTATTATATGTACTTACAAGCTAAAGATCAATTGATTTAAGAAGACATGATATTTTATTTACTTTGTTGATTTATATATATATTTCATATGCAGCAAAATGCCATCAGGAGGTAGAGTCCAACCAAGTGGAGCTGAAAATAGGAAAAGAAAGAAGAGACAAGAAGAATTTGTAAAATCTCAATCTAATGTTATGCTAAGGTATGTAACGAGAACTCAAAATTCTGGAATAAATGAGACTAGTAGAACTGGAATAAATAGAGAAGATGAAGAGTTTGGTAGTGCGGAGAGAGATATAGATTCTGAAAAGAGAATAGAAAAAGATGTTGAGGATGGGGAAAATTGTACGAAAGTGAACAAAGAAGAAAATTTTGAGAATTAAAACATGAACGAAGATAAGAAAGTCGAAGTTACAAGAGTTTTTAATGAGAATGTAGATATGGATGATCCTGTAAATTGGGAGAAAATTGATCAGAAGATGAGAGATTTTTTTGTTGAGAAAGGTCCACCTACAAGACCACTAGCTGATTACCGTTTTCCAAGAGATAATATTGATAGAAGTTTCACACATTCAGCTTATATAAGAAAAATGAGTAATGGAGAGAAACAAGACAGAAGATGGTTAGTTTACTCGAAAGTTAAAGACAAAATCTTTTGTTTTTGTTGTAAGTTATTCGATTAAGAAGCAAGCCATACTCTCTTAGCAAGTACTGGGTATAATGACTAGAGAAATGTTTCACAAAGGCTTAAGAAACATGAAGGTACTCATAATCATATTGCTTGCATGAATCGTTGGATAGAGTTTGAAGTGAGGTTGCAAAAGAATGAAACTATGGATAAGTATGTGCAAGAGGCTATTAAGAAGGAGAAAAAGCATTGGAGAGATGTGATGTTAAGAATAATTGCAGTGGTAAGGACTCTAGCAGAGAGAAACTTAGCATTTCGTGGAGACAATGAAAAGATTAATTGATCCAAACAGTGGAAATTTTTTGGCATTTACTAGAATGATTGGAAGCTTTGATCCGGTAATGAAGGAACACATTCGACGAATCACTAATGGTGAAATCAATTACCATTATCTCAGCCATAAGATTCAGAATGAGTTAATAGAATTGCTTGCCAATGGGATGAAGTTGACTATCTTGGAGAAGATTCGAGCTGCGAAGTATTTCTCTGTCATTCTTGATTCGACTCCTGATGTTAGTCGTAAAGAACAAATGACTTTATTAATTCGATGTGTGGATGTTTCAGAGAGTTCACCAAAGATTAAGGAGTTCTTCTTAACTTTTTTGGAAGTTAAAGACAAGACGGGAGATGGAATTTTTAAGAGTCTTCAAGATGCATTGATTGATCTTAAATTGAACATTGACGATATAAGAGGACAAGGTTATGACAATGGACAAAATATGAAGGGGAAACATAAGGGAGTTCAAAAAAGATTGCTTGATATAATCCAAGAGCATATTACACTCCATGTGGATGTCATAGTCTTAACCTTCCACTTTGTGACATGGCTTCTTCATCCAAGAAAGCTATTTTTTTTTCGGCATTGTTCACCGTATCTATTGTCTATTTGCATCTTCAACAAATAATTGGGATGTGTTTAGAGAAATGGTGAATGGTATTACTCTTAAACCATTGTCCCAAACTCGTTGGGAAAGTCGTGTTGATAGTGTTAAGGCAATAAGATTTCAAGCTTTGAAGATACGAGATGCATTATTCTACTTGGCAGAATATAGTGATAATCCAGGACATCAAAGCGAAGCTGAGTCTCTTGCAGTGAGTGAAATACATGGCATTGGAGGGTTTGAATTTTTATTTGGAATGGTAATTTGGTATGATTTGCTTTCTGTGGTGAATATAGTGAGCAAAAGCTTACAATCAGAGGATATGGATCTTGAGGCAGCTATCTCTCAGTTAGAAGGACTTGTTGTTTATTTGAAAAAGTATAGAGAGACGGGTTTTGAAACAGCAAAAGCTGAAGCTACACAAATTGCTATTGAGATGGAGATTGAGGCAGTATTTCCTACAAAACCAAAACGTTTGATAAAGAAAAAAAAAAGCAATATGATGAGGATGTTGAGAAAGTTAACAAAAATGAGACATTATCTCTAGAAGAGACTTTTAGAATTGATTACTTCATCAATATTTTGGATCAAGCTATAATGTCACTTGAGGTAAGATTCGAGCAATTCCAAAGTTATGAAGCAATTTTTGGGTTTTTATTTGGTTCAAGAAAATTAAAATCAGCAAAAGATGATGAGTTGAAGGCATCTTGTATAAAGCTTGAAACTTTTCTAAAGCATGATGTGCATTTAGATATAGATGGAGAAGAGTTGTTTGTGGAACTTAAACTTCTAAGAGAAGTGTTGCCAAAAGATATTACAAAACCGGTTGAGATATTAGAATTTTTGAAAAAGATGGATGGTTGTTATCCAAATACATGAATAGCTTATCGTATATTGCTAACAATTCCGGTATCAGTTGCTTCTGCGGAAAGAAGTTTCTCAAAGCTAAAGCTTATAAAGAATTACTTACGTTCGACTATGTCTCGAGAGCGTTTGAATGGTTTAACAATGATATCCATAGAACAAGATCTGATTGAGAAGCTTGACTATCCAAAACTGATAAATGAGTTTGCTGAAAAGAAAGCAAAGAGGATAATCTTACAATGAAAAAAAAAAAAAATTTCAGTTTTTATTTTTATTTTTGTTAACAAACTATGATGTTACTTTTTATATTATGATGATTTCATATTTATCGGAAAAGATATAGCATCAATTTTTTATATTGCTTTAGGCATCAAAATACATAGGATCGGCACGGGTGGTCGATTGCAAATATTTTTCGACCACATTTTTTTTCCTTCTACGAGACACATCAACCAACAATCGAAAGTAACGTTGATACTCCTGCTGTATTAGATTTTTTTCAATTTCTCATTCACACTCCTTCCTAGTCAAGCATTGTAAACTGCGCACATTTGACTATTAATCAAATTATTTGTCATTCATCATGTGGTGTTGCTATTTTCTGATAACAAACAATAAAAAAACTGTATTTTTATTAAAACAACCCATATATTATTTTGTTTGTTACTCTATATTAAAAAACTCATATATAATCCATGCAATAATGACATACAACAATCCATATACTTCATGCAACAAATCATCTAAAAAATCTAGTTGTTGAACTAAAATCTAAAATATAAATAACTAACTCAACTTTGACAATTAATAGAAATATGAGAGACCAAGATAGATTACGAGAGAAAAAGAAAAGAAAAACATATCAACGAATAGAGTAATTTTTCAATCATCAAATAATTGTATTATAAATATTTTTTTTTTTGATGATTTACCTTGATCTCTAACTACGTCATCTTGGCTTTTGTCATGTTCATAACTATTTGTTGGAATGATGTTTAGATCAAACGAATGTGTTTTGTTTTTTGGAGGTGAAAAGTTCATATCAAAATTAGCCATGGATCTTCTACTATAAACACGTTCTTGTTATAAAGCAATGTTACAAATTTTGAAGTTTCTTATTTGCCTCCAATAAATTTCTCCAGGACGTAAACTTTTTGATATCCTCCAAATACATTGCTTGTAGTCAACAAGTTAAGAGTATTTATCAATTGAGAAGTTGTTAATTATGATGGAATTGATTGAAGAAGAGTTCTAAGTGATTCTTATACAAAAGACTTATTGGTATACTAAATAAATAAGTAATACTTAGAAATGTAAGTTAAATTAAATTAGTGAGGGTATTATTGACAAATTAATCAATATTTTAAATTATATGAAAGAAATTAGAAAGAGATTTAAACTGAAATGGAGAAGTTTAATTAAGAGCTAACGAACTAGATATACACACAAGGATTATAAGTATAGTAACTACCACTTGGGAAATTGTAATTAAGTAAGTACACATGCATTGTTTATGTAAAGACGGAAATACCCCCTTCAACATAGTGGTTGTGGCGCGTATGGGTGAGGAGAAATGAACAACTTCATTAGATGGTGCATGTGTGGGTCCAATATGTATGCATCATTTAATGAGATGTCACAACACTTAATGCGTTCCTTACAAACTTACTAATAGTTACTCCTGATAACATATATATTATTAATTATCTCATATTTTATTTGTAAAACATTTTACGAATATATTATCTGACATATATATATATATATTATATGCTAACACATATATTACTTATTAACATATTTATAATTTCATAAATGCGTATTTGATTTTCACGTAACTTGTGCGTTAACATATATATTACGAAACTATACGACTAACACATATATTATATATTAATGTATTTATTATCTGCTAAATATGTATTTGATTAGCATATATTATGCATTAATATATATATATTATATTACCTTACTACCATATAGTTTACCCGTTAATATATTCATATCTAATAAAAAATTTACTATATCTAGTAAATTGTCATTTCATTATCATCTTCTTCATGAACACAAAGATCGTTGATGAGTATGAAATATAATCCAGAGAATCTGACTGAGAGATAGAAGCATCCTGATCCATTAAATTTCACCAATCTCAAAAGCTTTGGAGCATGAAAAGTTAGATGGATTTGAACAAAGATTAGAAGCTATATTTTGCATACTGCATATGAACATAGTGTCTTCTTCCCAAATTTTAGATACAGAAAGAAGCATCAAATAATAATTTAGTCTTAATAAGTTAAAGAAATAATTAGTTCTTTGCTCACTGATAATTCACAAAATAATAAATATAATATATATATATATATATATATTATAGTATAATCGAAATTATATATATGATTGGAATGATGCACTAATTAAGAAATTACATTAGATTAGTTTGCTTTCTAAGTAAGTGAGATCAAAATTGTATTGTTTTTTACTTAGTTTTATAATCAGCTACGCCTTCAGAAATTATTGGCCATATTTTCTTTTGTGATGGGAGTCATTGGGGTTAGATAGATTGATTTCTTTTAATCTTTTTATCTATTTCATGTGCAGAGCAGTGTTATCTAGAGGTACCAAATGAAACTAAATATAAAATGAAAAAGCTAAAAATAGAAAAGAAAAATTTGTGAAATCTCAGTGTAATGCTATGCTAAGGTATATAACAAAATTAATTTTAAACAAACTATGATTTTACTTTTGTATTGTCATAATTTTGTACTAATAAAAAAAAATAGACATCAATTTTTGTAATTGTTTTGGACATCATACACTACATTAGAAGCGTTGGATGATCGTCAGTTATATATAATTTGTATGTCTGTTTTTTTTTTTTTTTTTTTTTTCAATATTGAGTCATAAATGCCCGGTCATTAGCCAAATTTTTGCAAATGCAAGCGGAGGTACTCGATCTCAAGATGTGCAAATGCGCATGACTCTTGTGGACTTATCACCTGCCACTAGACTAAATGACTCAAAATAATTAACAACAGTTTTGCAACTGACTCCATAACCTTTGTCGTTAACTTATTTGACATCACTTACAGAACTGGCACACATACTTACGTCCAGTTATTTGAATCAGTTTTCTTTTGACACAAAAATTTGTTCTCTGTGACACTTAAACAAACGACGTTGAGTTTTTTTTTTTTTGACACAAAATTTAATATAAACTATTTTTACTACAAAACTAAAATAGTAAAATGGATACTTCTATCAGATAAATTGTAAAACAAAAAAGAATTTTATTAGTCACATGAACATGTTTTACACAGTAAGAACAATGTCACTGAAATGGCATATGAATCTGATTTTGATTTAGTCAAATGAACCTGATTTTAATTTATACAAATGAGTTTACACAACAAGAGTTTTTGGAGAATTCACCCGATAATTTTGATTTTTTTTTGTGCCTTTAAGTTCAAGTTTGGGTATGAATTTAGAGGAGTTCACATTGATGAGATCACGAAAACTCAAAACTAAATCAGACCAAACTCAGAACAGTGTACCAAAACAATCTCATCATAATCAGACAAACAACTCAAAACGTTGTACTAAAACAATATCATTACAATCAGACCAACAACTTAAAACAATGTACCAAAACAATCTCATCACACTTGACCTTTTGTGACAGATTTAATAACACGACATGGAATAGATCAGCATAAAACCCAGTGAAAAATTAACCTACTCAATAAATTCACTAAAATTCTTAACTCCACTCTAGTATGGGAATTTTGAGCTTTTACAAAGAGAAAGAGAGCTAAGGCTATAGGGCTACAAGTTTTTAAGTAAACATCAACAATCAAATCAAGTTATTTATTCAACAAGGAAACAACAAACACAAAGGTTTATACAAGACCATTCTACTCTGTGTAACTTAGTGGTTTGACAGAGTATATCTATTTTGCTGATTAACAAAGGTTTGAGTAAAACAAAAGAAGTGAATTGCTAAAAGATTTTGGAGCCGAGAGAGCTGACTAAGCTATGTAGCTACTACATAGCAGCTAACTAGAATACAGTCAACAAACTTTAATGAACAAATAACAGCTAAGTATAAAGATATTATACGTCGTTTTCTCACATAAGGAACAAGCCAGAACCATTCAATCTACTCTTAATTATACAAAGGAAAAGATCAGTCGTACAAAGACAGGGCAAATGATAAGAGCTCAAGAACCATACAGATATTGCAGTTCTTAAGGGACATGCAATACAAATATCCCTACACGTAATTCACATATGCGGTACATAGTTCACAGATTTAACTTATCTTAAAGTACTTAGAAACTAACCTATAACCTGAACTTTCCACTTCCCACATGTTAATTCTGGTCCAAGAGGTGGAGCCAAGAGATCTTCATTGTCTATGTCAGCTATGAGTAAACTTGTAAGATTAGGAAATGATAAACGTTAGAGAACAGTTTTAACAAACAACAAACCAAGTAATTTATACACGACATCGAAACCAAGTATTCTATGTCACCAAACTTACATAACCTAAACCTAAGCATGATGCATAGCAACAATTTTCAGGATATAAAGAACAGAAATATATCTCAATGACAAGTTTCAAGATCAAAAACAGCTCCAGAAATGCATGGAGTTGGTTCAACTTCAAGCAGTTTAAAGTCCTGGTTTGATTATTGATGGCGATGATTTGTCTCTCTCTCTCTCTTTTTTTTTTTTTTTTTTTTTTTTTAATGAAAACTGCAATAAAGTAATTACGAGCACAACTTTTTCCATAACAAACTGTGGACTGAGGATGATGTATGCCCGTATAACAACAGCCAATGGCCTAACATTGTTCAACTGTAACAATTGAAGTTGTCTATAAATTTGGCTATCACTAGGCCAACAAAAGTCTGCTAGGAATTAATCACCATTGAAACAAAAGAAATTCGATGGAGATGATCATTCCAGGAAATAATGAGAAATTTGGAACTATCACAGACAGATACAATCAAACCAGCCACTCAATACTATTAGAATGAAATTACATGAGCAATGCGAGATTCTCAACAGCTACTCAAAATCAACATCGAGACCTAATTAACAATGAACAAAATTCTGTATAAATTTCAAATTCAAGTCAAGTGAACAAAATTGGAACTAATCTGACAGTTTTCGAGCTGATTTGAAGTAGAAATCAAATGACGCTAAAGGGATCGTAAGCTTTTGAGTGTTAGCGAAAAGGAGTTTTTGTTTCACATCAGTTATAAAACCAACTGTAAATTCCATCTATCTTTCAATCTTAACAACGATTGGGTGGTTGACCCAAGTTAACCGACTTAACTAAGGTGTTTTTGTTGTAGTGATAATACATAGGATTGACAGTGGTTCCTTTCCTAGCTCTTGCAATACTATTTGACCATCTTTCCTTGTTTTATGTAAACGTTCATCAATTGGACAATTAATCTTTAGCTTGGGCAGGTTAAGTTATGTGTTGATCATTGAAGACTTATCTTACAGTTTGAGGTTGTGGGGACATTTTTTGCCCTTTTGTGTACTTGAAGAGACAAAATTTACTAATCTCATTAATTAAGGCAGACATTTGGTCTTTAGGATAACGGCGTTGGAGCTAGCTCATGGGAGACCTCCATTATCTCACTTACCACCTTTGAAGAGTCTGCTTATGAAGATCACTAAAAGGTTTCATTTTTGTCATTACGAGATCACCACAAGCGGGAGTGGGAAAAAGGGTAACAAGAAGTTCTCGAAAGCGTTTAGAGAAAGGGTTGGCTTGTGTCTCGAGCAAGATCCTGCTACAAGACCATCTGCAGAGAAGTTGCTGAAGCATCCGTTTTTTAAGAACTGTAAAGGAGCTGACTTTTTGGTCAAAAACGTGTTGGAAGGCTTGTCAAACACGGAACAGATGTTTATAGATAGCCAAATTCTGATCAAGAGTGTTGCAGATGGTAATATCCACGTGAAAATGATAAATCCAAGACTAAACTGAATCCGAAGTCGGTTTAGGTTTGTCAAATCAAAGGATTGCGAATGAGGAAGCTAAGAACCAAGAAGGTGAGGTTATAGGATTTGACAGAGACTACTGTTAGAGAAACCGAAAGTGTTGAAGAAAAGCTTAGAGCATCAAAGAGCGAGAGTGTCGATTATAATTGAAGCATTGAGTGGAAACAAGGAAGAGAAACGCAGAGAAGAAGAGCTCTTAGAATTGGTGGAGAAGCTGAAGATTGAACTGGAAACTGAGAAACTGAAAACTTTATGTGCTGCGAAAGATAGTTTTTTTGGGTTAAAACTATTCTAAACTTGTTAACTATTGTGTCTTTCTATGTGCTAATGTCTTGACCATGGGTTAAAAACCATTGGGCCAAAAATTGCAAGCCTGACTAACATAAGTGGGTTCTAGTCCCAAAAATTGGGTTAAAAATCTTGAATCTTATTTTATTGTTGAAAACTTGTTAATATATATATATATATATATAAGAAAAATTAAAAATATGCAAATGTCTTTTAAACTAGTGGCTGCCGAAAATTGTTAATCATTTGTCTTTTAGGCAAATGTTAAAAATTTGGCTACCAATTGTTGTACAATAAAAAAATGTAAGAGTAATTAAATAGTTTGAACGAAAAAAAAAAAGGAAAAATGGGAAGAATAAATAAAATACTGAGGGTAGGCCGGTATGTACGGGAGTAAAAGCATGTACACGTGTCAGATGCTGAATCGGTCAAAACCTTAGTTTCCTGTTTCGTCTTTGTCAATGTTTTCAGTCTATTTTTGGGCCTTTCCCGTATTTCTTTCCTTGAAACGCAACCCCCTAATCCTTACTTTTTCCTTTCAAATATTTTATCTGTTCTTTTTATCTACTCAACATTTTATTAGATATTTTATTTTGTTATTTATTAAGTATTATAAAATTATAAGGTAATAAATTAAATATTTTGCAACTATTCATAATGATATAAATATTTTTATTTTAAAAAAAAATTATTATTTTGTCTTTTGAAAAGTGCAAACAAAAATGTAATAACGAAAAATTGTTAATGAATAATGTCCTATCAGTACGCACCAATTGTGTAGATCTGCCACTACATCAACATTTGAGGTTTTCTAGGTTTGGTAGATTTTAGTAGACTTTGGACCCTTTATAGTAGAGTTTGGTGGAGTTGGCGACAGTAGTGTAATAGAGTTTGGTAGAGTTTGGTCGAGCTCGTCCACTGTGTAGTAGACTTTGATAGAGTTTTATTTGATAGTATGGTATACTTTGGTGGAGTTACCGAGGGTAGTGTAGTAGAGCTTGGTAGACTTATATGATAGAGTTTGGTAGAGCTCGTCTACTGTGTAGTAGAGTTTGGTAGAGTTTTATTTGATAGTGTGTTAGAGTTTGGTGAAGTTAGCAACGCTAGTGTAGTAGAGTTTGGTAGAGTTATATGATATAGTTTGGTTGAGCTCGTCCATTGTGTGATAGCGTTTGGTAGAATTTTATTTGATAGTGTGGTAGAGTTTGATAGAGTTAGTTACGTTAGTGTGGTAGATTTTGGCAGAGATGACTCATTTAACCTAGTTTATAGAATGACGATTTTATCTTTTAATTATTGCATCATCTACCTTCTTTCTCGCTAACTCTATGCAGCCAAACACTATTGAAACACAAATCATCATTGTTGTTTTACCTCATTCCTTATCTTTTGAGCTTTTTTTGCTTGGTTTTGGATCTATAGATCAAATTGTTTTAGTTTGTGGAAGTTGGGAATTCGACCAAAATTATTGGTTCTTTCTAGTAGATACTTCTCATGATAGTAAAGTCATGGAATTGAGTGAAGAAGTGTGTTAAGATGAGTTTGTGAAGATGGTGCATGAAGATTTGATCTAAAGGTGAATTGAATTAA
>JAKUCM010001282.1:0-18818 GCA_023374145.1 Lepidium sativum | reverse complement strand
TGTATACGGTCTTTTTATTGATAAAAGAAATTGAACAATTTCCCAACTCTTTTTTAGCACAATTCTTCTAACTACTCATTATGTGCATTGTTAAGTAACATAAACAAATCATTTGACAGATTACTTTCATTAATACACATACATGATGTATAATGCAATCCGACCTTAGCTCAGTTGTAGAGCGGAGGACTGTAGTTGAAGCAGAATATCCTTAGGTCACTGGTTCGAATCCGGTAGGTCGGAACTTTTTCACACGTGATATTTTTTATTTTATTTTAACTTTAAAAGTTTTGAGTATTGGCTCTAGCTAGTACTTAGTTTGAAATTACTACATTAACAGATATGAAATGTTTTACTCAATTTCTTGGATTTTTTTGCGTAAATATTTATTCTCCTTTAAAATTATAAAACTTTTAATGTTCAGTGAGTTTTACTATCTCTTTTAGCAGGCCTAGATACAATATTTAAGTTTGAGAAACTGACTAAGATTTATTCTTGACTTTTATCAAAGGTGTTGTGGGCTCTCTCAATAAGCTCTCAACATTCATTTAAGGGAAGTACAAATCTCATTGCCACTTTCTTGCACGACTTTATTGGCTTAAATTTTGGATGACATAACAATCATTGCCCACTCTCAATAAGATATTAATATATGCAAGTATTTAGTATGTGCAGTATATAAAACCACATAAGGTTAAATATTCTTAGAAAAAAACACATTTTACTAACTTTTCTTTTGGATTCATGGACTTTTATTATGTAAAATACATTTCATAAAAGATCAATCATAGACTATCGATCTCTAGTTCTTGTCTTTCTCATTTTGTTGAGAAATGGCACAAGGCTACCAACACTCATATTTACTTCTAAGTCAATCTAAGTCAATATGTATTTGTATTACCGGAGAGAGTGGAATGGCATGTTTACTCTAAAATTCTCTGTTTAGGTTCAGCAACCGGGCATGACTAGAAATCATGTGGGCTTTGCCCGCGCAGGTTTGAATCCTGCTGTTCACGTTCTTTTCATTCAAGTCTTTTCTACATTAGTGAAATTTTTGAATATAGTAGATTTATGGCGGGTGTCAAGTTTATTTTCTTTTCAAAAATGTTGTAATGACACAAACACGTGACAAGTTAATATAACACAAAGCCTTTTCGTACTTCTTGTAGATATGCTTCTAAAGTTGATCAAAAAATAATATTATGAATCTTCTTAATGATAAAGTGCTATAATACATATCCGAGCTTAGCTTATTTGGTTGAGCGGGACCGACTGTAGTAGACGCAGCTTATCCTTAAGTCACTGGTTTCGGGATCCTGTAGGTCGATTATCGTTATTAAAGTTACTTTTACATAATTAGTTTTGAGTTTGGTTCGTACAAAAAACTATAACTATGCAATCGTTATTAGTATAACATAATTCCAAAACAAAAAAATATTTGCCTATCAATGTTTTCTTGTGGGGCACAAAAAAATCACATTCGGTGTTCACCATCCGTTCAGGAAATATGCATGATGTTTTTATGTATACGGTCTTTTTATTGATTAAAGAAATGGAACAATTTCCAACTCCTTTTAGCACAATTCTTCTAAACTACTCATTATGTTGCATTGTTAAGTAACAGAAACAAATCATTTGACAGATTACTTTCATTAATACACATACATGATGTATAATGCAATCCGACCTTAGCTCAGTTGGTAGAGCGGAGGACTGTAGTTGAAGCAGAATATCCTTAGGTCACTGGTTCGAATCCGGTAGGTCGGAACTTTTTCTCACATGATATTTTTTATTTTATTTTGACGTTAAAAATTCTGAGTATTGGCACTAACTAGTACTCAGTTTGGAACTACTACTTTAACAGATATGAAAAGTATTGCTCTATTTCTTGGATTTTTTTACGTATGGAGTTGCGTAAATAATTATCGCCTCAAAAATTATAAAAAGTTTTGAGTTCAGTGAGTTTTCCAATTTCCCTTGAAAAGGCCTAGATACAATATTTAAGTTTGAGAAACTGATTAAGATTTATTCTTGACTTTTATCAAAGGTGTTGTGGGATCTTTTAATAAGTTCTCAACATTTATTCAAGGGAAATAAAAATCTCATTGCCACTTTCTTGCACGACTTTATTGGCTTAATTTTCGGATCACATAAACAATCATTGCCCACTCTCAATAAGTCATGAATATATGTAAGTATTTAGTATGTGCAGTATATAAAACAACAATAAGATTAAATATTCTTAAAAAAACATTTATTAAATTTCTTTTGGATTCTTGGACATTTATTATGTAAATTACATTTCATAAAAGATCAATTATGGATTATCGATCTCTAGTTCTTGTCTTTCTCATTTTGTTAAGAAATGGCAAAAGGCTACCAAAACTCATATATACTTCTAAGTCAATATATATTTGTATTATCCGAGAAAGTGGACTGGCATGTTAACTCTAAATTCCATGTTTATGTTTAGCAAAGTGGACGTGCCGGAGTGGTTATCGGGCATGACTAGAAATCATGTGGGCTTTGCCTGCGCAGGTTCGAATCCTGCCGTTCATGGTTTTTTCATTCAAGTCTTTTCTACATTAGTAAATTTTTTGAATATAGTCGATTTATGGCGGGTGTCAAGTTTATTTTCTTTTCAAAAATGTTGTATTGATACAAACACGTGACAAAGTAATATAAGACAAAGCGTTTTCTTACATCTTGTATGTATGATTATAATGTTGATCATAAAAATCATATTATGCATCTTCTTCATGATAAAGTGCTATAATACATATCCGAGCTTAGCTCATTTGGTATAGCGGACGAGTGTAGTAGACACAACTTATCCTTATGTCACTTGATAGAATTATGTAGGTTATTAATGTTACTCTACATATTTAGTTTTGAGTTTGGTTCGAACAGAATCTATAACTATGCAATCGTTATTAGTCTAACATAATTAAAAACAAAGAAATGTTTGCCTGTCAAATTTTTCCAGTGCGGCACCAAAAAATCACACTCGGTGTTCACCCTTCATTTAATAAATATGCAAGATGTTTTTCTGGGTACGGTCTCTTTCTTGATAAAAGAAATGGAACAATTTCCAACTCCTTTAGCACTACTTTTCTAAACTACTCATTATGTGCATAGTTAAGTAACAAAAAAAAATCATTTGACAGATTACTTTCATTAATACACCTGCATGATGTATAATGCAATCCGACCTTAGCTCAGTTGGTAGAGCGGAGGACTGTAGTTGAAGCAGAATATCCTTAGGTCACTGGTTCAAATCCGGTAGGTCGGAACTTTTTCACACGTGATATTTTTTATTTTATTTTAACCTTAAAAGTTTTGAGTAGTGGCTCTAGCTAGTACTTAGTTTGAAATTACTACGTTAACATATATGAAATGTTTTACTCTATTTCTTAGATTTTTTTTGCGTAAATATTTATCTCCTCAAAAATTATAAAACTTTTAATGTTCAATGAGTTTTACTATCTCCTTTTAGCAGGCCTAGATACAATATTTAAGTTTGAGAAACTGACTAAAATTTATTCTTGACTTTTATCAAAGGTGTTGTGGGCTCTCTCAATAAGCTCTCAACATTCATTTAAGGGAAGTACAAATCTCATTGCCACTTTCTTGCACGACTTTATTGGCTTAAATTTTGGATGACATAAACAATCATTGCCCACTCTCAATAAGATATTAATATATGCAAGTATTTAGTATGTGCAGTATATAAAACCACATTAAGGTTAAATATTCTTAGAAAAAAACACATTATATTAACTTTCTTTTGGATTCATGGACTTTTATTATGTAAAATACATTTCATAAAAGATCAATCATAGACTATCGATCTCTAGTTCTTGTCTTTCTCATTTTGTTGAGAAATGGCACAAGGCTACCAACACTCATATATACTTCTAAGTCAATCTAAGTCAATATGTATTTGTATTACCGGAGAGAGTGGAATGGCATGTTTACTCTAAATTCTCTGTTTAGGTTCAGCAACCGGGCATGACTAGAAATCATGTGGGCTTTGCCCGCGCAGGTTCGAATCCTGCTGTTCACGTTCTTTTCATTCAAGTCTTTTCTACATTAGTGAAATTTTTGAATATAGTAGATTTATGGCGGGTGTCAAGTTTAGTTTCTTTTCAAAAATGTTGTAATGACACAAACACGTGACAAGTTAATATAGCACAAAGCCTTTTCGTACTTCTTGTAGATATGCTTCTAAAGTTGATCAAAAAATAATATTATGAATCTTCTTAATGATAAAGTGCTATAATACATATCCGAGCTTAGCTTATTTGGTTGAGCGGACGACTGTAGTAGACGCAGCTTATCCTTAAGTCACTGGTTCGGATCCTGTAGGTCGATTATCGTTATTAAAGTTACTTTTACATATTTAGTTTTGAGTTTGGTTCGTACAAAAACTATAACTATGCAATCGTTATTAGTATAACATAATTCAAAACAAAAAAATATTTGCCTATCAAAGTTTTCTTGTGGGGCACAAAAAAATCACATTCGGTGTTCACCATCCGTTCAGGAAATATGCATGATGTTTTTATGTATACGGTCTTTTTATTGATAAAAGAAATGGAACAATTTCCAACTCCTTTTAGCACAATTCTTCTAAACTACTCATTATGTGCATTGTTAAGTAACAGAAACAAATCATTTGACAGATTACTTTCATTAATACACATAAATGATGTATAATGCAATCCGACCTTAGCTCAGTTGGTAGAGCGGAGGACTGTAGTTGAAGCAGAATATCCTTAGGTCACTGGTTCGAATCCGGTAGGTCGGAACTTTTCCACACGTGATATTTTTTTATTTTATTTTAACTTTAAAAGTTTTGAGTATTGGCTCTAGCTAGTACTCAGTTTGGAACTACTACTTTAACAGATATGAAAAGTATTGCTCTATTTCTTGGATTTTTTTACGTATGGAGTTGCGTAAATAATTATCGCCTCAAAAATTATAAAAAGTTTTGAGTTCAGTGAGTTTTCCAATTTCCCTTTAAAAGGCCTAGATACAATATTTAAGTTTGAGAAACTGATTAAGATTTATTCTTGACTTTTATCAAAGGTGTTGTGGGATCTTTCAATAAGTTCTCAATATTTATTCAAGGGAAATAAAAATCTCATTGCCACTTTCTTGCACGACTTTATTGGCTTAATTTTCGGATCACATAAACAATCATTGCCCACTCTCAATAAGTCATGAATATATGTAAGTATTTAGTATGTGCAGTATATAAAACAACAATAAGATTAAATATTCTTAAAAAAACATTTATTAAATTTCTTTTGGATTCTTGGACATTTATTATGTAAATTACATTTCATAAAAGATCAATTATGGATTATCGATCTCTAGTTCTTGTCTTTCTCATTTTGTTAAGAAATGGCAAAAGGCTACCAAAACTCATATATACATCTAAGTCAATATATATTTGTATTATCCGAGAAAGTGGACTGGCATGTTAACTCTAAATTCCATGTTTATGTTTAGCAAAGTGGACGTGCCGGAGTGGTTATCGGGCATGACTAGAAATCATGTGGGCTTTGCCCGCGCAGGTTCGAATCCTGCCGTTCACGGTTTTTTCATTCAAGTCTTTTCTACATTAGTAAATTTTTTGAATATAGTCGATTTATGGCGGGTGTCAAGTTTATTTTCTTTTCAAAAATGTTGTATTGATACAAACACGTGACAAAGTAATATAAGACAAAGCGTTTTCTTACATCTTGTATGTATGATTATAATGTTGATCATAAAAATCATATTATGCATCTTCTTCATGATAAAGTGCTATAATACATATCCGAGCTTAGCTCATTTGGTATAGCGGACGAGTGTAGTAGACACAACTTATCCTTATGTCACTTGATAGAATTATGTAGGTTATTAATGTTACTCTACATATTTAGTTTTGAGTTTGGTTCGAACAGAATCTATAACTATGCAATCGTTATTAGTCTAACATAATTAAAAACAAAGAAATGTTTGCCTGTCAAATTTTTCCAGTGCGGCACCAAAAAATCACACTCGGTGTTCACCCTTCATTTAATAAATATGCAAGATGTTTTTCTAGGTACGGTCTCTTTCTTGATAAAAGAAATGGAACAATTTCCAACTCCTTTAGCACTACTTTTCTAAACTACTCATTATGTGCATAGTTAAGTAACAAAAAAAAATCATTTGACGGATTACTTTCATTAATACACCTGCATGATGTATAATGCAATCCGACCTTAGCTCAGTTGGTAGAGCAGAGGACTGTAGTTGAAGCAGAATATCCTTAGGTCACTGGTTCAAATCCGGTAGGTCGGAACTTTTTCACACGTGATATTTCTTATTTTATTTTAACCTTAAAAGTTTTGAGTAGTGGCTCTAGCTAGTACTTAGTTTGAAATTACTACGTTAACAGATATGAAATGTTTTACTCTATTTCTTAGATTTTTTTTGCGTAAATATTTATCTCCTCAAAAATTATAAAACTTTTAATGTTCAATGAGTTTTACTATCTCCTTTTAGCAGGCCTAGATACAATATTTAAGTTTGAGAAACTGACTAAGATTTATTCTTGACTTTTATCAAAGGTGTTGTGGGCTCTCTCAATAAGCTCTCAACATTCATTTAAGGGAAGTACAAATCTCATTGCCACTTTCTTGCACGACTTTATTGGCTTAAATTTTGGATGACATAAACAATCATTGCCCACTCTCAATAAGATATTAATATATGCAAGTATTTAGTATGTGCAGTATATAAAACCACATTAAGGTTAAATATTCTTAGAAAAAAACACATTTTATTAACTTTCTTTTGGATTCATGGACTTTTATTATGTAAAATACATTTCATAAAAGATCAATCATAGACTATCGATCTCTAGTTCTTGTCTTTCTCATTTTGTTGAGAAATGGCACAAGGCTACCAACACTCATATATACTTCTAAGTCAATCTAAGTCAATATGTATTTGTATTACCGGAGAGAGTGGAATGGCATGTTTACTCTAAATTCTCTGTTTAGGTTCAGCAACCGGGCATGACTAGAAATCATGTGGGCTTTGCCCGCGCAGGTTCGAATCCTGCTGTTCACGTTCTTTTCATTCAAGTCTTTTCTACATTAGTGAAATTTTTGAATATAGTAGATTTATGGTGGGTGTCAAGTTTATTTTCTTTTCAAAAATGTTGTAATGACACAAACACGTGACAAGTTAATATAACACAAAGCCTTTTCGTACTTCTTGTAGATATGCTTCTAAAGTTGATCAAAAAATAATATTATGAATCTTCTTAATGATAAAGTGCTATAATACATATCCGAGCTTAGCTTATTTGGTTGAGCGGACGACTGTAGTAGACGCAGCTTATCCTTAAGTCACTGGTTCGGATCCTGTAGGTCGATTATCGTTATTAAAGTTACTTTTACATATTTAGTTTTGAGTTTGGTTCGTACAAAAACTATAACTATTCAATCGTTATTAGTATAACATAATTCAAAACAAAAAAATATTTGCCTATCAAAGTTTTCTTGTAGGGCACAAAAAAATCACATTCCGTGTTCACCATCCGTTCAGGAAATATGCATGATGTTTTTATGTATACGGTCTTTTTATTGGTAAAAGAAATGGAACAATTTCCAACTCCTTTTAGCACAATTCTTCTAAACTACTCATTATGTGCATTGTTAAGTAACAGAAACAAATCATTTGACAGATTACTTTCATTAATACACATAAATGATGTATAATGCAATCCGACCTTAGCTCAGTTGGTAGAGCGGAGGACTGTAGTTGAAGCAGAATATCCTTAGGTCACTGGTTCGAATCCGGTAGGTCGGAACTTTTCCACACGTGATATTTTTTATTTTATTTTAACTTTAAAAGTTTTGAGTATTGGCTCTAGCTAGTACTCAGTTTGGAACTACTACTTTAACAGATATGAAAAGTATTGCTCTATTTCTTGGATTTTTTTACGTATGGAGTTGCGTAAATAATTATCGCCTCAAAAATTATAAAAAGTTTTGAGTTCAGTGAGTTTTCCAATTTCCCTTTAAAAGGCCTAGATACAATATTTAAGTTTGTGAAACTGATTAAGATTTATTCTTGACTTTTATCAAAGGTGTTGTGGGATCTTTCAATAAGTTCTCAACATTTATTCAAGGGAAATAAAAATCTCATTGCCACTTTCTTGCACGACTTTATTGGCTTAATTTTCGGATCACATAAACAATCATTGCCCACTCTCAATAAGTCATGAATATATGTAAGTATTTAGTATGTGCAGTATATAAAACAACAATAAGATTAAATATTCTTAAAAAAACATTTATTAAATTTCTTTTGGATTCTTGGACATTTATTATGTAAATTACATTTCATAAAAGATCAATTATGGATTATCGATCTCTAGTTCTTGTCTTTCTCATTTTGTTAAGAAATGGCAAAAGGCTACCAAAACTCATATATACATCTAAGTCAATATATATTTGTATTATCCGAGAAAGTGGACTGGCATGTTAACTCTAAATTCCATGTTTATGTTTAGCAAAGTGGACGTGCCGGAGTGGTTATCGGGCATGACTAGAAATCATGTGGGCTTTGCCCGCGCAGGTTCGAATCCTGCCGTTCACGGTTTTTTCATTCAAGTCTTTTCTACATTAGTAAATTTTTTGAATATAGTCGATTTATGGCGGGTGTCAAGTTTATTTTCTTTTCAAAAATGTTGTATTTATACAAACACGTGACAAAGTAATATAAGACAAAGCGTTTTCTTACATCTTGTATGTATGATTATAATGTTGATCATAAAAATCATATTATGCATCTTCTTCATGATAAAGTGCTATAATACATATCCGAGCTTAGCTCATTTGGTATAGCGGACGAGTGTAGTAGACACAACTTATCCTTATGTCACTTGATAGAATTATGTAGGTTATTAATGTTACTCTACATATTTAGTTTTGAGTTTGGTTCGAACAAAATCTATAACTATGCAATCGTTATTAGTCTAACATAATTAAAAACAAAGAAATGTTTGCCTGTCAAATTTTTCCAGTGCGGCACCAAAAAATCACACTCGGTGTTCACCCTTCATTTAATAAATATGCAAGATGTTTTTCTGGGTACGGTCTCTTTCTTGATAAAAGAAATGGAACAATTTCCAACTCCTTTAGCACTACTTTTCTAAACTACTCATTATGTGCATAGTTAAGTAACAAAAAAAAATCATTTGACGGATTACTTTCATTAATACACCTGCATGATGTATAATGCAATCCGACCTTAGCTCAGTTGGTAGAGCGGAGGACTGTAGTTGAAGCAGAATATCCTTAGGTCACTGGTTCAAATCCGGTAGGTCGGAACTTTTTCACACGTGATATTTTTTATTTTATTTTAACCTTAAAAGTTTTGAGTAGTGGCTCTAGCTAGTACTTAGTTTGAAATTACTACGTTAACAGATATGAAATGTTTTACTCTATTTCTTAGATTTTTTTTGCGTAAATATTTATCTCCTCAAAAATTATAAAACTTTTAATGTTCAGTGAGTTTTACTATCTCCTTTTAGCAGGCCTAGATACAATATTTAAGTTTGAGAAACTGACTAAGATTTATTCTTGACTTTTATCAAAGGTGTTGTGGGCTCTCTCAATAAGCTCTCAACATTCATTTAAGGGAAGTACAAATCTCATTGCCACTTTCTTGCACGACTTTATTGGCTTAAATTTTGGATGACATAAACAATCATTGCCCACTCTCAATAAGATATTAATATATGCAAGTATTTAGTATGTGCAGTATATAAAACCACATTAAGGTTAAATATTCTTAGAAAAAAACACATTTTATTAACTTTCTTTTGGATTCATGGACTTTTATTATGTAAAATACATTTCATAAAAGATCAATCATAGACTATCGATCTCTAGTTCTTGTCTTTCTCATTTTGTTGAGAAATGGCACAAGGCTACCAACACTCATATATACTTCTAAGTCAATCTAAGTCAATATGTATTTGTATTACCGGAGAGAGTGGAATGGCATGTTTACTCTAAATTCTCTGTTTAGGTTCAGCAACCGGGCATGACTAGAAATCATGTGGGCTTTGCCCGCGCAGGTTCGAATCCTGCTGTTCACGTTCTTTTCATTCAAGTCTTTTCTACATTAGTGAAATTTTTGAATATAGTAGATTTATGGCGGGTGTCAAGTTTATTTTCTTTTCAAAAATGTTGTAATGACACAAACACGTGACAAGTTAATATAACACAAAGCCTTTTCGTACTTCTTGTAGATATGCTTCTAAAGTTGATCAAAAAATAATATTATGAATCTTCTTAATGATAAAGTGCTATAATACATATCCGAGCTTAGCTTATTTGGTTGAGCGGACGACTGTAGTAGACGCAGCTTATCCTTAAGTCACTGGTTCGGATCCTGTAGGTCGATTATCGTTATTAAAGTTACTTTTACATATTTAGTTTTGAGTTTGGTTCGTACAAAAACTATAACTATTCAATTGTTATTAGTATAACATAATTCAAAACAAAAAAATATTTGCCTATCAAAGTTTTCTTGTAGGGCACAAAAAAATCACATTCCGTGTTCACCATCCGTTCAGGAAATATGCATGATGTTTTTATGTATACGGTCTTTTTATTGGTAAAAGAAATGGAACAATTTCCAACTCCTTTTAGCACAATTCTTCTAAACTACTCATTATGTGCATTGTTAAGTAACAGAAACAAATCATTTGACAGATTACTTTCATTAATACACATAAATGATGTATAATGCAATCCGACCTTAGCTCAGTTGGTAGAGCGGAGGACTGTAGTTGAAGCAGAATATCCTTAGGTCACTGGTTCGAATCCGGTAGGTCGGAACTTTTCCACACGTGATATTTTTTATTTTATTTTAACTTTAAAAGTTTTGAGTATTGGCTCTAGCTAGTACTCAGTTTGGAACTACTACTTTAACAGATATGAAAAGTATTGCTCTATTTCTTGGATTTTTTTACGTATGGAGTTGCGTAAATAATTATCGCCTCAAAAATTATAAAAAGTTTTGAGTTCAGTGAGTTTTCCAATTTCCCTTTAAAAGGCCTAGATACAATATTTAAGTTTGAGAAACTGATTAAGATTTATTCTTGACTTTTATCAAAGGTGTTGTGGGATCTTTCAATAAGTTCTCAACATTTATTCAAGGGAAATAAAAATCTCATTGCCACTTTCTTGCACGACTTTATTGGCTTAATTTTCGGATCACATAAACAATCATTGCCCACTCTCAATAAGTCATGAATATATGTAAGTATTTAGTATGTGCAGTATATAAAACAACAATAAGATTAAATATTCTTAAAAAAACATTTATTAAATTTCTTTTGGATTCTTGGACATTTATTATGTAAATTACATTTCATAAAAGATCAATTATGGATTATCGATCTCAGTTCTTGTCTTTCTCATTTTGTTAAGAAATGGCAAAAGGCTACCAAAACTCATATATACTTCTAAGTCAATATATATTTGTATTATCCGAGAAAGTGGACTGGCATGTTAACTCTAAATTCCATGTTTATGTTTAGCAAAGTGGACGTGCCGGAGTGGTTATCGGGCATGACTAGAAATCATGTGGGCTTTGCCCGCGCAGGTTCGAATCCTGCCGTTCACGGTTTTTTCATTCAAGTCTTTTCTACATTTGTAAATTTTTTGAATATAGTCGATTTATGGCGGGTGTCAAGTTTATTTTCTTTTCAAAAATGTTGTATTGATACAAACACGTGACAAAGTAATATAAGACAAAGCGTTTTCTTACATCTTGTATGTATGATTATAATGTTGATCATAAAAATCATATTATGTATCTTCTTCATGATAAAGTGCTATAATACATATCCGAGCTTAGCTCATTTGGTATAGCGGACGAGTGTAGTAGACACAACTTATCCTTATGTCACTTGATAGAATTATGTAGGTTATTAATGTTACTCTACATATTTAGTTTTGAGTTTGGTTCGAACAGAATCTATAACTATGCAATCGTTATTAGTCTAACATAATTAAAAACAAAGAAATGTTTGCCTGTCAAATTTTTCCAGTGCGGCACCAAAAAATCACACTCGGTGTTCACCCTTCATTTAATAAATATGCAAGATGTTTTTCTGGGTACGGTCTCTTTCTTGATAAAAGAAATGGAACAATTTCCAACTCCTTTAGCACTACTTTTCTAAACTACTCATTATGTGCATAGTTAAGTAACAAAAAAAAATCATTTGACGGATTACTTTCATTAATACACCTGCATGATGTATAATGCAATCCAACCTTAGCTCAGTTGGTAGAGCGGAGGACTGTAGTTGAAGCAGAATATCCTTAGGTCACTGGTTCAAATCCGGTAGGTCGGAACTTTTTCACACGTGATATTTTTTATTTTATTTTAACCTTAAAAGTTTTGAGTAGTGGCTCTAGCTAGTACTTAGTTTGAAATTACTACGTTAACAGATATGAAATGTTTTACTCTATTTCTTAGATTTTTTTTGCGTAAATATTTATCTCCTCAAAAATTATAAAACTTTTAATGTTCAATGAGTTTTACTATCTCCTTTTAGCAGGCCTAGATACAATATTTAAGTTTGAGAAACTGACTAAGATTTATTCTTGACTTTTATCAAAGGTGTTGTGGGCTCTCTCAATAAGCTCTCAACATTCATTTAAGGGAAGTACAAATCTCATTGCCACTTTCTTGCACGACTTTATTGGCTTAAATTTTGGATGACATAAACAATCATTGCCCACTCTCAATAAGATATTAATATATGCAAGTATTTAGTATGTGCAGTATATAAAACCACATTAAGGTTAAATATTCTTAGAAAAAAACACATTATATTAACTTTCTTTTGGATTCATGGACTTTTATTATGTAAAATACATTTCATAAAAGATCAATCATAGACTATCGATCTCTAGTTCTTGTCTTTCTCATTTTGTTGAGAAATGGCACAAGGCTACCAACACTCATATATACTTCTAAGTCAATCTAAGTCAATATGTATTTGTATTACCGGAGAGAGTGGAATGGCATGTTTACTCTAAATTCTCTGTTTAGGTTCAGCAACCGGGCATGACTAGAAATCATGTGGGCTTTGCCCGCGCAGGTTCGAATCCTGCTGTTCACGTTCTTTTCATTCAAGTCTTTTCTACATTAGTGAAATTTTTGAATATAGTAGATTTATGGCGGGTGTCAAGTTTAGTTTCTTTTCAAAAATGTTGTAATGACACAAACACGTGACAAGTTAATATAGCACAAAGCCTTTTCGTACTTCTTGTAGATATGCTTCTAAAGTTGATCAAAAAATAATATTATGAATCTTCTTAATGATAAAGTGCTATAATACATATCCGAGCTTAGCTTATTTGGTTGAGCGGACGACTGTAGTAGACGCAGCTTATCCTTAAGTCACTGGTTCGGATCCTGTAGGTCGATTATCGTTATTAAAGTTACTTTTACATATTTAGTTTTGAGTTTTGTTCGTACAAAAACTATAACTATGCAATCGTTATTAGTATAACATAATTCAAAAAAAAAAAATATTTGCCTATCAAAGTTTTCTTGTGGGGCACAAAAAAATCACATTCGGTGTTCACCATCCGTTCAGGAAATATGCATGATGTTTTTATGTATACGGTCTTTTTATTGATAAAAGAAATGGAACAATTTCCAACTCCTTTTAGCACAATTCTTCTAAACTACTCATTATGTGCATTGTTAAGTAACATAAACAAATCATTTGACAGATTACTTTCATTAATACACATAAATGATGTATAATGCAATCCGACCTTAGCTCAGTTGGTAGAGCGGAGGACTGTAGTTGAAGCAGAATATCCTTAGGTCACTGGTTCGAATCCGGTAGGTCGGAACTTTTTCACACGTGATATTTTTTATTTTATTTTAACTTTAAAAGTTTTGAGTATTGGCTCTAGTACTCAGTTTGGAACTACTACTTTAACAGATATGAAAAGTATTGCTCTATTTCTTGGATTTTTTTACGTATGGAGTTGCGTAAATAATTATCGCCTCAAAAATTATAAAAAGTTTTGAGTTCAGTGAGTTTTCCAATTTCCCTTTAAAAGGCCTAGATACAATATTTAAGTTTGAGAAACTGATTAAGATTTATTCTTGACTTTTATCAAAGGTGTTGTGGGATCTTTCAATAAGTTCTCAACATTTATTCAAGGGAAATAAAAATCTCATTGCCACTTTCTTGCACGACTTTATTGGCTTAATTTTCGGATCACATAAACAATCATTGCCCACTCTCAATAAGTCATGAATATATGTAAGTATTTAGTATGTGCAGTATATAAAACAACAATAAGATTAAATATTCTTAAAAAAACATTTATTAAATTTCTTTTGGATTCTTGGACATTTATTATGTAAATTACATTTCATAAAAGATCAATTATGGATTATCGATCTCAGTTCTTGTCTTTCTCATTTTGTTAAGAAATGGCAAAAGGCTACCAAAACTCATATATACTTCTAAGTCAATATATATTTGTATTATCCGAGAAAGTGGACTGGCATGTTAACTCTAAATTCCATGTTTATGTTTAGCAAAGTGGACGTGCCGGAGTGGTTATCGGGCATGACTAGAAATCATGTGGGCTTTGCCCGCGCAGGTTCGAATCCTGCCGTTCACGGTTTTTTCATTCAAGTCTTTTCTACATTAGTAAATTTTTTGAATATAGTCGATTTATGGCGGGTGTCAAGTTTATTTTCTTTTCAAAAATGTTGTATTGATACAAACACGTGACAAAGTAATATAAGACAAAGCGTTTTCTTACATCTTGTATGTATGATTATAATGTTGATCATAAAAATCATATTATGTATCTTCTTCATGATAAAGTGCTATAATACATATCCGAGCTTAGCTCATTTGGTATAGCGGACGAGTGTAGTAGACACAACTTATCCTTATGTCACTTGATAGAATTATGTAGGTTATTAATGTTACTCTACATATTTAGTTTTGAGTTTGGTTCGAACAGAATCTATAACTATGCAATCGTTATTAGTCTAACATAATTAAAAACAAAGAAATGTTTGCCTGTCAAATTTTTCCAGTGCGGCACCAAAAAATCACACTCGGTGTTCACCCTTCATTTAATAAATATGCAAGATGTTTTTCTGGGTACGGTCTCTTTCTTGATAAAAGAAATGGAACAATTTCCAACTCCTTTAGCACTACTTTTCTAAACTACTCATTATGTGCATAGTTAAGTAACAAAAAAAAATCATTTGACGGATTACTTTCATTAATACACCTGCATGATGTATAATGCAATCCGACCTTAGCTCAGTTGGTAGAGCGGAGGACTGTAGTTGAAGCAGAATATCCTTAGGTCACTGGTTCAAATTCGGTAGGTCGGAACTTTTTCACACGTGATATTTTTTATTTTATTTTAACCTTAAAAGTTTTGAGTAGTGGCTCTAGCTAGTACTTAGTTTGAAATTACTACGTTAACAGATATGAAATGTTTTACTCTATTTCTTAGATTTTTTTTGCGTAAATATTTATCTCCTCAAAAATTATAAAACTTTTAATGTTCAATGAGTTTTACTATCTCCTTTTAGCAGGCCTAGATACAATATTTAAGTTTGAGAAACCTGACTAAGATTTATTCTTGACTTTTATCAAAGGTGTTGTGGGCTCTCTCAATAAGCTCTCAACATTCATTTAAGGGAAGTACAAATCTCATTGCCACTTTCTTGCACGACTTTATTGGCTTAAATTTTGGATGACATAAACAATCATTGCCCACTCTCAATAAGATATTAATATATGCAAGTATTTAGTATGTGCAGTATATAAAACCACATTAAGGTTAAATATTCTTAGAAAAAAACACATTATATTAACTTTCTTTTGGATTCATGGACTTTTATTATGTAAAATACATTTCATAAAAGATCAATCATAGACTATCGATCTCTAGTTCTTGTCTTTCTCATTTTGTTGAGAAATGGCACAAGGCTACCAACACTCATATATACTTCTAAGTCAATCTAAGTCAATATGTATTTGTATTACCGGAGAGAGTGGAATGGCATGTTTACTCTAAATTCTCTGTTTAGGTTCAGCAACCGGGCATGACTAGAAATCATGTGGGCTTTGCCCGCGCAGGTTCGAATCCTGCTGTTCACGTTCTTTTCATTCAAGTCTTTTCTACATTAGTGAAATTTTTGAATATAGTAGATTTATGGCGGGTGTCAAGTTTAGTTTCTTTTCAAAAATGTTGTAATGACACAAACACGTGACAAGTTAATATAGCACAAAGCCTTTTCGTACTTCTTGTAGATATGCTTCTAAAGTTGATCAAAAAATAATATTATGAATCTTCTTAATGATAAAGTGCTATAATACATATCCGAGCTTAGCTTATTTGGTTGAGCGGACGACTGTAGTAGACGCAGCTTATCCTTAAGTCACTGGTTCGGATCCTGTAGGTCGATTATCGTTATTAAAGTTACTTTTACATATTTAGTTTTGAGTTTGGTTCGTACAAAAACTATAACTATGCAATCGTTATTAGTATAACATAATTCAAAACAAAAAAATATTTGCCTATCAAAGTTTTCTTGTGGGGCACAAAAAAAATCACATTCGGTGTTCACCATCCGTTCAGGAAATATGCATGATGTTTTTATGTATACGGTCTTTTTATTGATAAAAGAAATGGAACAATTTCCAACTCCTTTTAGCACAATTCTTCTAAACTACTCATTATGTGCATTGTTAAGTAACAGAAACAAATCATTTGACAGATTACTTTCATTAATACACATAAATGATGTATAATGCAATCCGACCTTAGCTCAGTTGGTAGAGCGGAGGACTGTAGTTGAAGCAGAATATCCTTAGGTCACTGGTTCGAATCCGGTAGGTCGGAACTTTTCCACACGTGATATTTTTTATTTTATTTTAACTTTAAAAGTTTTGAGTATTGGCTCTAGCTAGTACTCAGTTTGGAACTACTACTTTAACAGATATGAAAAGTATTGCTCTATTTCTTGGATTTTTTTACGTATGGAGTTGCGTAAATAATTATCGCCTCAAAAATTATAAAAAGTTTTGAGTTCAGTGAGTTTTCCAATTTCCCTTTAAAAGGCCTAGATACAATATTTAAGTTTGTGAAACTGATTAAGATTTATTCTTGACTTTTATCAAAGGTGTTGTGGGATCTTTCAATAAGTTCTCAACATTTATTCAAGGGAAATAAAAATCTCATTGCCACTTTCTTGCACGACTTTATTGGCTTAATTTTCGGATCACATAAACAATCATTGCCCACTCTCAATAAGTCATGAATATATGTAAGTATTTAGTATGTGCAGTATATAAAACAACAATAAGATTAAATATTCTTAAAAAAACATTTATTAAATTTCTTTTGGATTCTTGGACATTTATTATGTAAATTACATTTCATAAAAGATCAATTATGGATTATCGATCTCTAGTTCTTGTCTTTCTCATTTTGTTAAGAAATGGCAAAAGGCTACCAAAACTCATATATACATCTAAGTCAATATATATTTGTATTATCCGAGAAAGTGGACTGGCATGTTAACTCTAAATTCCATGTTTATGTTTAGCAAAGTGGACGTGCCGGAGTGGTTATCGGGCATGACTAGAAATCATGTGGGCTTTGCCCGCGCAGGTTCGAATCCTGCCGTTCACGGTTTTTTCATTCAATTCTTTTCTACATTAGTAAATTTTTTGTATATAGTCGATTTATGGCGGGTGTCAAGTTTATTTTCTTTTCAAAAATGTTGTATTTATACAAACACGTGACAAAGTAATATAAGACAAAGCGTTTTCTTACATCTTTTATGTATGATTATAATGTTGATCATAAAAATCATATTATGCATCTTCTTCATGATAAAGTGCTATAATACATATCCGAGCTTAGCTCATTTGGTATAGCGGACGAGTGTAGTAGACACAACTTATCCTTATGTCACTTGATAGAATTATGTAGGTTATTAATGTTACTCTACATATTTAGTTTTGAGTTTGGTTCGAACAGAATCTATAACTATGCAATCGTTATTAGTCTAACATAATTAAAAACAAAGAAATGTTTGCCTGTCAAATTTTTCCAGTGCGGCACCAAAAAATCACACTCGGTGTTCACCCTTCATTTAATAAATATGCAAGATGTTTTTCTAGGTACGGTCTCTTTCTTGATAAAAGAAATGGAACAATTTCCAACTCCTTTAGCACTACTTTTCTAAACTACTCATTATGTGCATAGTTAAGTAACAAAAAAAAATCATTTGACGGATTACTTTCATTAATACACCTGCATGATGTATAATGCAATCCGACCTTAGCTCAGTTGGTAGAGCAGAGGACTGTAGTTGAAGCAGGATATCCTTAGGTCACTGGTTCAAATCCGGTAGGTCGGAACTTTTTCACACGTGATATTTTTTATTTTATTTTAACTTTAAAAGTTTTGAGTATTGGCTCTAGCTAGTACTCAGTTTAAAACTACTACTTTAACAGATATGAAAAGTATTGCTCTATTTCTTAGATTTTTTTTGCGTAAATATTTATCTCCTCAAAAGTTATAAAACTTTTAATGTTCAATGAGTTTTACTATCTCCTTTTAGCAGGCCTAGATACAATATTTAAGTTTGAGAAACTGACTAAGATTTATTCTTGACTTTTATCAAAGGTGTTGTGGGCTCTCTCAATAAGCTCTCAACATTCATTTAAGGGA
>JAKUCM010001281.1:0-37176 GCA_023374145.1 Lepidium sativum | reverse complement strand
CATCTACCAAAAGCCTTCTGAATCATTCCAAGGCAATGTAGTCGAAACCCTAAAAAACTCTTTAAGCCGTGTGTTAATCCATTTTTACCCTTTAGCCGGCCGTCTTCGTTGGCTTCCTCGGGGACGGTTGGAGGTCGAATGTAATGCTGCGGGAGTGGAGTTCATCGAAGCTGAATCGGAGGCAAAGCTTTTAGATTTTGATGACTTCTCTCCAAGATCTGAATTCGAGAATCTTATACCGCAAGTAAACTATATGAACCCTATTGGAACAATTCCTCTTTTGTTGGTTCAGCTTACTAAATTTAAATGTGGTGGATTGTGCCTTAGCATCAACATTTCTCATGCCATCGTCGATGGCCAAAGCGCGCTACATTTCATGTCGGAATGGGGAAGACTCGCGTGCGGTGAACCCATAGGAACCGTTCCATTTCTCGACCGAAAGATCCTCTGGGCTGGTGAACCACTTCCACCATTAGAGTCACTACCACAGTTTGACCACAAAGAGTTCGGTCAGCTACCGTTTTTGATAGGTGAAACGGACAATGTGGAAGAGAGAAAGAAGAAGACCAATGTGTCAATGCTAAAGTTGAGCAAATCTCAGCTTGAAAAGCTCAGAAGTAAAGCCAACACAAGCAAATACGCTGATCCATTAAGAAGGTTTACAAGGTATGAGACCGTCACGGGACATGTCTGGAGGTGTGCGTGTAAGGCACGTGGGCACTCACCGAAACAACCGACTGCTATTGGAATTTCTATAGATACTCGTAGTCGGATGCAGCCTCCTCTACCACGTGAATACTTCGGCAATGCCTCTTTTGACGTGATCGCAGCAAGTACCTCTGGTAATTTTTGTTCTTGGTTTTTTAGTACTTAGTCATATCTCAAGAACCTTGGACATACATATAACCAAACTTATCGTCTTCTTCGTGGACTTGAAGGTAGGTTTTATTGATCCTACGATGCAAAAATCTGATTCGCTAAGTTTGTTATGCATATAGGTGAAGTGATATCTAATGAATTGGGTTTCGCGGCTGCAAAAATCAATAAAGCTATAAAAAATGTGACATACGAGTACGTGATGAATGGGTTAGAGTATCTGAAGAACCAGGAGGATTTGAAAAAGTTTCAATTAGACTTAGATGACTTGGGAAGCAAGGAACGTAAATTCTATGGAAACCCTAATCTAGGATTGGTGAGCTGGTTAACTTTGCCAATGTACGGCCTTGATTTCGGATGGGGCAAAGAGATTTACATGGGACCTGGTACGCATGACTTTGACGGCGACTTGCTTCTCCTGCCGGATCAAAACGAAGACGGCTCAGTGATTCTCTCCACGTGTCTACAAGTGACTCACATGGAGGCCTTCAAGAAACATTTTTATGAAGATATCTAGGTTTATATATTATACTTATGTACTTTAATACATATATCTATTGGAGTATGAGCATCCAATTGTTGGAGCAAATGTCACTCGAATAAGGAGTTGTTAGACTTCAAGTTTGATCGAGTCTTGTCCTAAATTAGCAGTCAAATAAGTGGACCGAATGTTATGGTTCGGTTAGAATTAAGTTGCTATTGTTGCCAAAGTTTCAGAAGTGTTAATTGCTGTAATGGTTTTATAAGCCACAAGTTTTTTATTGAAGAAAAGGTTTTTTCATAATACAAACAAAGAGCTTTTGATCTATTAAATTGGTATCAGAGCTCTTTGTTTTTGAAAACTAAAAGCCGTAGTTTTAAAAGAAACGAGAAGAGATGGGAGATGACAAAATGAAGTTGCCTCAATTCGAACGACATTAAAACCATTGGAGTGAAGTCATAGAGAATTTCTTCAGAGCAAAAGGGTTGTGGAGTCTGGTGGAGATCGGTTTCGAAGAACCAGCAAACACAGTGGTATTAACTGCAGAGCAAAGGGCGCAGTCAGACAATGCCTAGACAAATGATTATACGGTCAAACATTACTTTTATCAATTCATTGATAGGGTAGCGATACCAGTTATAAATTGATGAAGTGTATTTGGAAAAAAGTAGTAGAATCTTTTTTACTTTTTGATCCAAGTTTAGTTCCAAATAATCACATAACAATATCGTATGATCTAAAATTTAATCTATAAATCGAATATAGTTGATTAAATTGATGATAAAAATAAAACAAAGTTAATTATAAATGGTAATTCCCAAATTATATCATAATGCAACCATAAATGTCATCATTAAATTTTGTGATGGATTGCTAATTTGCTATAACGGTGGTCCTATACCGAAAAGTTGTTTCAAGTGACAATGAACAAGCCCATCTCTATTCTTAATTTGGAAATTTTCTTTTAGTTAGCACAATAATGTATAGTTTACATCTGTAAATTATTATTACAATTCAAGAATTACAACAACAGAAGTAGAATCCAATAGAGTTGCGTAGATTTATGTATACGTATATATAAATATAAATATATAAAAGCCTAGATATCTTCATAAAAGTATCTCTTGAACGCCTCCATGTGAGTCACTTGTAGACATGTGGCTAAAATCACCGAGCCGTCTTCAGTTTGATCCGGCAAGATCAACGAGTCGCCGTCAAAGTCATGCGTGCCAGGTCCTGTGTATATCTCCTTCCCCCAGCCGAAATCAAGGCCGTACATTGGCAAAGTTAACCAACTCACCAATCCTAGATTAGGGTTTCCATAGAATGGACCTTCCGTGCTTCCCAAGGCATGTAAGTCCTGAAACTTTTTCAAATCCTCTTGGTTCTTCAGATACTCTATTCCAATCATCACATACTCGTTTGTCACATTTTTTATGGCTTTATTGATTAATGATGCCGCAAAACCCAATTCATTCGATATCAATTCACCTATATGCATAACAAAAATAGCGAATTAGACTTTGCATTGGAGGATCAATAAAGCTTACCTTCAAGCCCAAGGAACAGGGCAAGAAGAAGAACATAAGTCTGGTTATATATGTCCAAGGTCCTTCATATAATTGTAGTTTGTTTTTTATAGTCCTAGTGGTTCAAGCTTTGATCATGTTTTAAGTTCAGTTATGTCCTAAACTAGGGAAATTAGGCAAAAAACTTTATATATCTAACAATGTGTTGAGAAAGTTTCGAACCCAGATAGGGTTTTACTGTTGTCCTAGGTTCTTTTTGTTTTCACTATACCACGATCGTGGTGGCTAGTTGTGGTTATTTAATAATACTAAGTATTAGTGACACTTGATAGGTTTTTAAGAATGAAGAATAAAAACGACCTGAGGTGCTAGCTGCGACCACGTCAAGAGTGGCATTACCGAAGTAGCCACGTGGTAGAGGAGGCTGCATCCGACTACGAGTATCTATACAGATTCCCAAAGCCGTTGGTTGCTCCGGGGAGTGTCCACGTGCCTTACACGCACACCTCCACACATGTCCTGTGACAGTCTCATACCTTGTAAACCCTCTAGATGCATCATCGAATTTGCTTGAATTCGCTTTACTTCTAAGCTTCTCAAGCTGAGATTTGCTCAGTTTCAGCATCGCCACAATAGTCTTCTTCTTTCTCTCTTCAACATTGTCCTTTGCACCAATCAAAAACGGTGGTTGATCGAACTCTTTGTGGTCAAACCGAGGCGGCGACTCAAACGGTGGAAGTGGTTCACCAGCCCAGAGAATTCTACGATCGAGAAATGGAACAGTTTGTAACGGTTCACCGCGAGCAATTCTTCCCCACTCTGACATGAAGTGAAGCGCACTTTGACCATCAACAACGGCATGGGAAACGTTGACGCTAACACACAATCCACCACATTTGAATTTTGTAAGCTGAGCTAAGAAAAGAGGAATGGTTTCAATGGGGTTCTTATAGTTTACTTGCGGCATAAGATTCTCAAATTCAGATCTCGGCGAGAAGTCGCCAAAATCCGAAAGATTTGCCTCCGATTCGGCTTCAATGAACTCAACTCCCTCGGCGTTACATTCGAGCTCCAACCGCCCCCGAGGGAGCCATCGGAGACGGCCGGCCATAGGATAGAAATGTACTAAAACATGACTCAAAGAGTTTTTTAGGGTTTCTACTACATTGCCTTGGAACAATTCAGATGGCTTTTGGTAGATGTAAATGGTGGGAATGTGAGTTATTGTACCAACTTGATCCCATTCGGCTAATGGAAACCGACTGGTTCTCGTTGGTTTAGCCGGTACAATAGTGTAACTCTTTTTAAAGATTATTGAAGCCATCTCACAAACCTTTTTCCTTTTTTGGATTTGGAGCTAATGTAATGTTTATGTAGTACATTGAATCATATGGATCAAAAATGTTTTTTTCGTGGTATAGTTTGTTTCCTTGGAAACAGCTTCTTTAATGGAAGTGACAATAAGGTTTACTTTTGTTATTTGTCGGGAAAAAAAGTGTTTAGTTTCGTTGGTTATACGATCATGCGGATTGTCTTTTTTGTTAACATTTTATCCACAAAATCGATCAATGTTCCATGAAAATATTTTTTGTCTAATTTAACAAATATTCTTATTTTCAGAATTAAGAATATGTACAAAAGATAATAGATTTATCGACAAACGCAAGATTGCATAGATACCATATTTATTATGTATCTTGATGAATTGGATTTAGATTAATTAATATTGATCTTTTTCATTTAAATTGTATTTGAAATTCATACACATTAATATAACTAGATTTGTATGTTACCTCTTATATATATTATGAAAGTAAAAAAGAAAAATTTGTAACTTTATCTGAAATTATGCATCAAATATCGATTAATCGGTCATGAACTTTTCAATTCAATTGATTGTGTTTTATTTAAAATTTACAGAATTGGTGAACTAAAAATTTCATTTGTTAGGATTGCTTTGAACCTCATTTTCTTTTTTGGCCTTTTGAATTTATATGTAAACTTTTGGTGAGACAGTGATACGAATCTTCGAAAATTTAGAGTAGTGATCAGCTTTTAGTCCATTTCAAGAAGAGTTTTTGCGGTTGTGCAGTTGTTTTCAGCTTTTTTCTGTCAGTCATCCCAAGGTGTCTTAGCTCGGCGTGTTAGAGAATTCATTTATGATCGGTGATGTAGTTTTCCATTTTATAATATATGCCGTTGTCAAAAAAAAATTAGAATTTAATCAACAAAAATCCAGTTGAAAAAAAGAAAATTTACTCTGATATGGAGGAGGTCAAAATTTGTTTACATCTCAACATTTGTTTATTGGGTAGTCTATGGGCCATGAAAAGCCCAAAATGAATGGTGTATTATCAAACCCTAGCCCAAACCGATTGACCCGAAACCCGACCCGACTGGATCTGTTCTTCTTCGCCTTCTCTCTCTGTCTATCAACGATCGAACTTGAGCATATTTTCTTCTTCTTTTACCATTTTCCCAAAAGCCTGCACTTTTACACACACACGATAATGGAAGGCGATCAAGAGTCATCAGTTTTCACTTTGGTCGCAAGGAAGCCTTCCTTCGGTCTCCCAACAGCTTGCCCTAGTTGCCTTCCTGCTTTCATATACTTGAAACTAGCCCAGGTTCCTTTTGAACTGGCATTCAATTCGACCTTCCCTGATTCAGGTATCTTTGGTCTTGTTTCCATCTTTCAAATCCTCGCTGCATAGTTTGGTTTAAGAATAAGGTTTTGGTTGTGTGATGCGTCTGTGTTGAAAGTGCACATTTTTAATGCTATTAGCTTGATATGAGATTTGAACCCTTGACCAGATAAGTTTCAGTTCTGGATTCGAATTCATATACATTAAGCTCTTGCCTCGTCAGTTAATCAGAGTTTTAATTAAGGTTTTCTAGATTATAGTGATTGTTGAACTTTCGGAAGTTTCAAAGTTGAGAATGATAGTTATCAAAAGAAGATAAAGTTTAGAATGATGGTGTTTTGTTCCAATTCTTATATGAGATTTTGTACTTATTCAGAAGGAATTCTTATATGAGAGTTTGTAATATACTACTATTACTATATCTCCGGAAATTCTATATAATGTTGGATAATATCTTTAAGGAATTTGTGTATACATAATGCAGCTTGAGATTCTGGCTATTCATTGCTCTCTGATAGACAAACCTTGTGTCTTAAATATGTTGTAACACATTTTGTTATATGTTTCTTTTTATGTGGTTTTATGTAGATGAAATCCCGTACTTTGAAAGTGGTACATATGTTGCATATAACAATGAAGATGATGGAGTAATTGAAAAACTGAAGAAAGATGCAATTGTCAATCTTGACTCTCAGCTCCAGTCTCTTCCGGAATATTTATCGTTGAAAGCTCTTATTGTTTCTTGGCTGGGAGAAGCGCTTACGTATGAATTATGGGTTGGTACTGAGGGAATATCTTCATTTCAAATCTACTATTCTGATCTTCCTTGGGTGATCAGCAAGGTCCTGTTTTATAAGCAGACATACATGGCCAAGAACCGTTTAGGAATTAGCAAAGAAAATGCAGAGCAACGAGAAAAACAGGTGGCTCTGCCTAACTTTGCTGTCTATATGAATATAACTTTTGTTGTTAATGAATAAGACATGTTTGTAGTTGGAACTACTTACTAAAGTTCTAAATCATAAATGAACAGATATACAAGAGGGCAAATGAGGCTTATGAAGCTTTATCGAGTAGATTAGGGGAGCAGAAGTTTCTCTTTGAAGACAGGTACTCCGTTCACATTGAAGGAATTAAATTGTTTCTCTTAAACCTTTTTATGAAAGATTGAGAATGTTTCTTTAATTCTCTTCCCACGCAGGCCATCGAGTCTGGATGCTTTCTTTCTCTCACACATACTTTTTACAATTCAAGCACTACCGGTGAGAAGCTTTAGTAACCTCCACCAATATACTTTTCACTTATTGGTTTATCTGGTAGAATCTAGTCTTTAAAACATTTTTTAAATGAAGTAGTTTTCATTATGATACATGATCAGGAAACATCAGTACTTAGGTGCAAACTTCTGGAACATAGTAATCTTGTCAGATATGCTGAGAAACTTAAGTCAGAGTTCCTCGAAGCCTCGTCTTCATCTCCTTCACCTCCACTTCACTCATTCCCTTCCTCGTTTTCAAGAAAGAGTAAGATTTATCTAAACCTTACAACTTCCATTACCAGATCATCTAACTCATGGTATTTTTTTATTATTTACCTACCTGTCTTATACGCTACAAAATTAGATATGTGAAATAAAGGATTTTGCATCTATTTTCAGGTTCAAAGCCAAAAAGCAAATCGAAGGTAGAAAAGACCGAAGAGGAGAAAAAATTCAAGAAAAGAGCAAGATTCTTTCTAGCTGCTCAGTTTTTGGCTGTCGTTATCTATTTATCCGTGATGGGAGGAGGTAGTTCTGATGAACTGGAATATGAAGATGAGGATGACTGAACTAAATCAAGTGGACCAGTAACTCTTAGTAATCTCCCTAGACTGAAAAGCAATCAATAATTTCAGTGCTTTTTTTTCTTGAACTCTTAGTTAGAGAGAGGTTACAGAACTGAGACTACTCATATGACATTGGTTTTTGTTCTGAGGGAGATTGATTCTGTTGGCTTTTCTAAAATTTCATTGGTTTTAAGTCAATGTATTAGCAGGTGGCTGCATCTTGGGGAACCAGTTGACCAGAACCCAAAATTGCTGGGTACATCATCAAAATCAACTGAACTAACTCTACCTGTCTTACTAATAATAGAAATATCATCCATCTAAAAACTATCTTCCGATATTAGCAAAAGCTGATGCCAAAAGCCTACCTAATTCTTTACTCTCTAAAACCAAATAAATTAAATAACAATTAGACATTGAAATTTACATCCGGAGGCTGCCTAGGCGACTGTGTACTGTCCTCTGGCTGGTTAACAAGCTTCGAGTGTTCATCAGCTGAGTTGATGGCAAACTCAGCGAGTGAACTCACTGCAACAGACATTCCATGGCAGAGCACCTTCACAGCAACCTCTGTAAGTTTCTCTGCAGTCATCACAACCTCTTCATCTACCTTATCAGCCACCACAAGGTCCAAGCTTTCTGACCCGGAATATCTCCTTGACCCACTTCCACTCCAGTTCGGATCTTCCCTAACTTGCCTTGCATAGATTGAACCCATCCCTGAGGCAAAGAAGTCAAGTTTGTCCAAGACAGGTTTCTCATTCAAGCTGTTAAGCAACCTCGACCACTGGATGCAAACTCGGTATATTGGGTGAGGACATGAGGAAAATCTAACTTTCTCAGGGTCAGGATCACATCTGAAACATCGGAGAAGCCAACCGGATAATGCTTTCAAGTAGGATCTTTGAGTTGTGATCCAGAATTCGAAACAGGCTCTCCAGTTTCGAAGCTGAGCTTCAAGATTCAAAGCAGATTGAGCTAGTCGTTGAGAGTTGATAACCTCTGGCATGATTGAAGGTTGTCTCTTCTTGTGACGCTTTGAAACCGGTGGTCCTGCAAGTAACAATTTAGCTTCGTCTAGTGTTCGTTTTTGTATTTGGTGACTTTCTGCCATTACGTTCCACATCCTTGTTAATCTGTTATGGTCATGATTTACCAATTGTCAAACTTAGGGTTAATAGAGAAACCAGAGATGGAGAAGTTGTTGTTGTTACCCTTGAACGAGCTCAAGAAGCTGAGGCAACAGTTCTTGGTCACGAAGAGTCTCGATCCGTTTGGAGATTGATTCAATAGAATGTATCGAGACCTTGATTTGTGTGTCTAAATCTCTGAGTGTAGTCCTAGTTTTGTCAACCGCAAACGGATCATCTCCTTTAACATCCTGATTCTTCAGCTGCATACATTTCTTCTCATATGTTCTTCGAACACGTTCTCCAGACTGTTACCGCACCACAAAGGCTGTTCATTAATAAACAACAGAGATAAAAACCGAGACTTTCGATAGTCGCTACTTCCTTAGATCTCTTGTTACTTACCCTAACTTCATCGTAGAGTTTCTTTTCCCACGCGAAAAGTTTGTCCAATGTTGTTTGGTGGCTACCCGAAAGCATGCAAGATTCACCTGAAACATCACTTCTGTCTTCAGACCCGCTGTCCTTTGAGACACCAGAAGAAGTAATCAAAAATCTTGATGAACCCGAGCGGAACAAAGATTTCGGATTCAGCATTTTCATGGCTACAAAAGAGGATTCATTTATAAGTCAAGTCACAAAAACAAAGATCGACTGCACCTTTTATCATGAACTTACCACTATGGTCATTAGAAGAAGATGTGTACTGAGCTCTACTAGCTTCCAGTAGCCCTGAGACTTCTTTAGCAGCTTCACAAATAGTTGTGAACTGGTCTTCAAGATCTTTGATTACCTCAGCCATGCTTGTTGGTCTGCGATTAACATAAACCGTGAAACCCGGCGTATTTGCATTATCTCTAACACCAACAACATTCTTCATCTCTTGAACTTTCCCTACTCCAACAATATTCCCTGTAGTTTCTCCTCTAGACACCTCAACTTTTCGCTGTTCTTGCTTAGCTTCAACACATTTCTCTTCTCTCTCATTTACACTTACACACCCGCTGTCTGTAAACTCATCATCATCATCATCATCATCATCATTGTCCTCATCCTCATCATCATCTTCATCCTCATTAACATCTTCAACTTTAACTTCCTCATTGCAACAACTCTTCTCAGTTTGACCTCTACTTTCTTCTGTTGCTTTGGGAATATGATTCTGAAACCTCACAGGTTCAGGTTCATCATCTTCCTCCAAGTCTGGAATCCCTTCTTCCTCTCGAACACGTCTCAATCCTCTAACATCATCATCCATACCACTTCTATTATCAACACTTTCTCGATCATAACTATATCCATAATAATCCAACGACGAAAACGGATTCCAGAAGAAATCCCACTGCGAATTCTGAGGTGAAGGAGGAGGAATGTTATGAGTACTTAACCTTTGCCGCTCAGGAGAGTTCAAAGGATTCCAAAACGAAGAAGTAGACGCAGAAGTATTCATATTCACATTCATATTCATTTCAAACAAACCATCTGCTTCTCCGTATTGATTCGGTGAAATCGTCTCAACTCGAAACGTTTCAGGAGACCTTTGTTCCACTCGAACAGGTCTGCTTCTATTAGCCATTAAGTAACTCGCTCTCACATTCGATCTTGGCCTAGACTGAATCATTTTTGGAGGAACAGAAGAAGGTGAAATCGAAATGAACTCACTGCTATTGCTGCGTGTATTGGGGTTGCGGCGACTAGGTGGTCTTCTCTTAACCGGAGTGATGAATGAATCATGACTCGGAACAAACTCATTGTTGTCTCCTTGGATAATAAAGTCATGAAGAGCATCAGAGACTTTTCTAAGAGACAAAATGTAAGCAATCTGACCAGAAGCAAACTTAGTTCTATGTTCTATTGCTTGTTTGATGAAACGTTTCCTATCTTTACAGATCTGAACTGCTTCTTCATCGTCTAACTTCGAATGAGAACATCCCATTTCTATGTTATCTTCAACCTTCAATCCAAACACAGTAATCTCAGTTCTCAAAACTTCAAAGCTATGAAACACCTGAGAACATACAAAATTAAAGACATAACTATGTCTTTAACTCACATTAACTGAGAAAGAAGATTCTTTGCTTAATCTACAAGATAAATTTCCATAAACCCTCTTCAAGAATGAGTAAAAAATTCTAAAACCCAAGCTTATTTTATTCAAAAGGTTGAAGTTTTACTCAAAAGAGACCCTAACCCAGATAAGAGTTAATGCCAGGAAAGCTAATGAAGAAACCCAGGAGAGAAATTGTAAAAGAGAGAGAAGACAAAAGGAAAAAACCTAATTATGGTCAAAAGATACTGAAAGAGCGTGAGGTTTCACAATAGAGAAAGAGAGAGTGAGAGACGTTGGAGAAAGCAACGGTCAAAATTACTGTCGGATTTTGAAGAGAGAGAAACAAACAGAGAAGTCTCTCAATCAATAGGAAGAAGAAGACAGTAGCAAAAAGAAAATCAAAAAAAAAACATTAAAATAATTAATTAATTAATTAATTAAAAGTTATGAAGAAAGAATAAATGGCTAATAAGAGAAAGACGAGACTATGTTAAGACACTCCTTTATTTTCTATTTTGCCACTCTTTTGTTAATTTTTCTTAATCATTCCACTTTATGTTAAGACATCATTAATGAAACTAAATTTACTTTTAGACCGCTATTGATATATTAAAATATTACAAATTTAAATTTGGATTATAAGAGATTCACTTGACTTTTACACCAATAGTAAATAGTAATGTAGTATAACCTAAAATATTGCAAATTATATTTGGATTGTAACCTTAAAAATTTGGAGTAATCCTTTTTTAATTAATTTAGAAAATTAGATTGTGTTTTTTATATTTATATAGTCAATTTATTATTTAAATAATATGATTGTTTAAAATTTAGATACTGTTTTCATTACATATACTTAATTCATAATATTAAAGTCAATTTACATAAAATTAGTGGATTTTTTTGCTTAACAAAAAAGAATTGTAATGGTCAAATGACATTAGTCGCATACGGTAAGTTTATTTAAGGCAATGTATTTGCATAAATTGAAATCGAATCTTCCTGCTTATATTATGTAGGAATTTGGGTATTGGGCCAGCTAGTTGTGATCCTATATAATATGTTGTTGACAAAATAAAAGAATTGTAATGGTTTTTAAATTATAAAATGGAGAAAATGATCGAGGACAGATGGTCCAGTGGTGTAGTCATTTTACAAATTCTCAAAGTAAAAGTACAGAGATCGCCCTAACTGCAAATAGTATGAGTGAGATTTAAAAAGCCGGTAGGATAGTTGAAAAAAGAAATAGAGAAATGGTTGGTATTCCCATATAAGTAATTGTAGTGAAAAAGCATGGGTATTTTCGTAAATTAGGTAGTATCTCCAGTGGGAAAATACGTTGGAAGAATTTAGAAAAAGCAATAAAAAGAAAGGACCGGCCTGTAAAGTAAAAGGTAGGATCTGACCCACATTAGTAAAAGTTATCATCAAAATGCCTCGATACTTGAGATTTCTCTTCTTGTCCTTGTATATTTTACTTAATCACGAATTTGCCAAAACATTTAGGAAGTGTATTGTTTAGTCCAAATAACGTTTATTGGGCCAAACCTTAAAAAGCCCATTCCCCCAATGGGCTTTTATTGTCTTAATTTCTAAATTAGAGAGAAAGCTCATAGCTTCATTTCTGCCCACTATGGGTTTGGAAGATTTTCTACTTCAATCATTGTTGTAACATTTTATATTTCACAATTTAAAATGTTAAACCAATCAGAATGATTTGCTTAACTTGTATGATATATTGTAATAAAGATGAATAGGGTAATAAGAGTTTTTTGTTTTCTTTTTGTCAACGGCAGATTATATTGGACCACAATTGGCCGATACAATAGCAAAATTCCTACATAATGTAGGTATGGGGACTCGATCCCAAATTATGCAAATGCGTTGCTTTAAGTGGATTTACCGTTTGTCACTTAGGTTAGATGCCATTTGGGAATATGAGTTTTTTGTTCAGTTTTGACTTTTGTTTATGATTATGGTTTGTGATTAAATTAAAATTCTCTATGAAGAAAGTATATTAATTACAAATAAAAATCGATCTAAGTTCCATAATAGTTCCGGATTCTCGACGGAAGAATTAGTTTGGATTACATTTGGAACAACCATTTCATACGAAATAAATAACTACTTCATATATAATTTTAATGGCAGAACTAAATTTAATTTCTTTTCTTAAATTCTAAATTTGTAAAAGTTTACTATTATCATATGTTATAATGTCCGTTTATAAAATTTAAGAATTAGATATTTAAGATAAGTGAACATTCTAAACGGAAGTCTTAACACACAATAATCTTTGTTAAGCAGAATTAAATGGAGGTTAACATCACTTAAAAGTTGACAAAATTGGGTTTAAAATTGACAAAATTAATAATAGTCTGTATTTAATTTGATAAATACGTAAGTTCGTATTTATTTCAGCAAATATGTAAAAATTCGAATTTATTTGACGATTTTTCCTATTTCAAGTGATAGAAAACTCTTATTAATATTTGTTGCTCTTTACATTTTTCAATATCTCTTGTCCATATATTAATACAGAGTATTATTTAAAGTGTAAATAACATTCCACGAAAATATCATAAATTTAGGGCACAAAAAGAAATAACCGACTAGTAATTACGGTAAATTTGCAAATAACTCTTAGCCTAGTGGCAAAGAGTAAGTCTACATAAGACAGTTTATTCGCATAATCAGGGATCGATTCTTCCGACCCATAATATGTATAAATTTGGCTATTAAACCGGCCAATTGTTGTCCAATATAATTTGTCGTTGACAAAAAAAAAATTAGGGTAAATTTACTCAATATCATAAAATCCGAAACTAATTCACTAACTTACATATCATTTTTATAACATGTTATAAAATTAACTCTGCAAAAAGAGAAATCGAATTTGTCTCTCACCTTCTCCAACTTGCTAAGTACGCTCTACATGAGCATTGATTATAAGATATGAATCAGATTTTCTTCTGCAACTGCAAAACGCTTACGGCACAAATAGCATCACCTTCTTAAGGTTTTCTGATCTCCGCCGATTAGCTTCTCTTAGTTCGTATGTCTCTCTTAGTTTTGTTCTCTGGTTTTTAGTGATTCTGGTTTGGGTAATAATTTGGATAGTGACGGTTGATATTAAAGTCTCTTTCATATGTCTAATATATTATAATTTCAATTGCATAAGTTTATAAGGGTATGTAAGTCATGAAAATTATCACAGTAAGCTATGATTATTGCCTTGTTCGTTTGCTGGCGAACGCGATCAAAATATGTTCGTTTTGTGGTTGCTGGTTCAGCGATCGGTCACAGCGACCAGCGGTTATAATTTTCGATCATTGTTTTATTTAGCGGCGATCTGTGGCGACTAGAAATTAAAATTACTAATTTATCCTCAGCGACAAGTTGCAGCGACTATCAAACGAACAAAAAATTATTTTTTTGATCGCGGTTGCTGATCGCGATTACGGTCGCCAGTGACCAACAAACGAATAATTCCTATAGCTTCACTCTATAAACTAATTTCAATAAGTTTAGATGTTATTGAGTGCAATCTTTCTAGTAAGTAAGTGGGGATAGGTGCACATGTGACCTAAAAGAGGCAACTCAAATCCCTAATTTGTTATTAAAAAGGAATTATGGTTGGTTTTATTTATTCTTCTTATATCTTTGAGTAAGTGCATCAGTGCATGAAAAGTATACTCATAGGTTTTTCTGAACACCATACGTAAAAAAAATCTTATTAAAAAATTTGGCTATTAATGGTATGTCCACTAATGTTCTCATCGTGTTTATGACAGTGTACATTACATAAAACATTGATAATCAAACACTTGTTTCTTGTCTTTGTCTTAATTCTTTGAGTCAAGAGGTCTAATATTATATCAACACTTATTCCGAATCTTTGTATGTATATGAGTAGATATTATTACATATATTTGGTTTTACATGTCATAACATGTGATTTATTGCTTCGGAATTGTGGGTTTAACATTGTTCCAAGTGAGACAAGATTTTGAAAGATTTTAACTTAACATAGAAAATCTCTGGATACTTGCTTATGAAATGGTATGAGTTGAAAATAAATTGCCATGGAAAATAGTTTTCTATTTTGTCGACTTTTTTTTTTGTCAACTTTAGGCCACAAATGGCCGGCCAACTAGCCAAGTTCTTACAAATGCAAGTGGGGGACTCGATCCTAGAATGTGCAAGTGCGCATGTCTCTTGTGAACTTACCACCTGCCACTATACTAAATGTCACTATTATAAAAAAAAGAAACCACTATTATGAAAAATGTGGTTAAATCATAAGCTATTTTCTGACATTATGTGAAAAAATAAATCAGTTTTATGTGATTTAAGAACCTATGAATACAACATAAAAAAAATCAACGAAACAAATTTTTCAGTCTTGCAAAAATTTTAAAATAAAGGAGAAAAAACCAGTCACTCGTCTAACTTCATTGTCGTTTTTAGATATTGCAACACAATTTACTAGATAATATATATATATATTAGTTAGATCGACAAACATCAATTTATCGCTTAAATTATTTTATGTAGAGTTACATGACTAACTATGATTGAACTTTGTAGAATATTTAACTATTTAAACACACACAAAAACTGGCTGATTGATATATTTAAATGACATCCAAAAGTAATTGTTATTAAAATTTTAATACACGTATAAAGAAATAAATTAAGATGTATCTTATCGAGATGAAGATGAATCTCACAAGTTAAAGCTTAATTAGTGGTTTATTACTTTGCATCAATTCTGTCTTATAGCTCAAAGTTGAGAATATATATTCTTGATCATATAATATAATTACGGTATGCTTTTCTTTAATAAAGATAGAGTTATGATAATATATATAGAATTAAGTATACAATTAAGCTTGACAAACTCATTACGTAATTTATTTGATTTGCACTTTCATAACCAACTTATCCACTTCGCTCCAAAATAATATATCATATTGACAAATATTAGGTGTCCATTACCATATTTATGTCTTCTCTCTCTCTCTCTCTTAATACACCACCATATGCCTCAACAGTTGAATTGACAAAAAAAAAAAATTTACTTTTAAATCTTTAGATATATAGTAAAAGTGAAATATTCCAAATATCTGAATTATTAGTTAAAACATGTAACCAAATTTCGGATAAGAGTTTGGCTTCTAACAATATTTTACTTCATATTCTTGTATTAATTTATAGAATAAAATATGATTATTAAGAGATCCCAGTCCACCTAAATTTTAAAGAAACACGTTGGTATATAATTAACAACTCTACTAAATTCAACTACTAAATAATTTATAATTTCCATAGTATATAATTATATATGAGTTTTAAATGGACTAAAACTAATCTCAAATCAAGTCAAGAGTTGCTCTAGTTTTAGTCAATAGTCATATATATATATATATATATATATATATTCTTAGTAAAAATTTCAAAATAAAATAAATAATTAAGTTTATGGATAAAAGGGTTCTATAGTTTCAGTTGGTTCTGTTTTCCAGACTCGGTGGAAGGATGTCTTATGGGGGTTCACAGAGTCCATCGGCGCCTCTCAGCTTTACATTCAGAGGTGGAAGCAGTCTTATGGGCGATGGAATCTCTAGCAGAAAAACATATTACGGAGGTGGAGGTCTTTACGGACTGTGAGACGGTGCAGAAGATCTTATATCATCCAGTGGACTGGCCGGCTTTTCCTCCTTCTAGGAGGTTTTTTGTAAGTTAAGCTCTGTTTTCGATAGATTCTCTTTATCTGTTGTTCAGAGACTTTTGAATCATAAGGCGGATTGTCTTGCTCGTTCAGCAAGACGAGAAGCGTGTGATTCTTTGTAACTTTCGTAATATATAGCATAATTGCCGTTGACAAAAAAAAAATTCTATGGAATGAAATGTATTAAGTTTTTTTTTGTGATCAAAGTCTATAAATATGAAATATTTCCTATAATAAGAAAATGGTCGAAGAAAATCTGAAAAGAGTGTAGTTAAGTTACTATTCTGACAAAAAAGTTCCGAAGATTCAGGAACTAATATTGTAATGTATTTGGTGGTGGAACGAATATAAGTACAACAACTTATCGAAACTCACAAAAATTAACTTTCCATATTAATGCAAATTCCAATTCAGTAAATAAAATGTTCTTCACTATAAAATGTTCCACACATAGACCTATAGTGCATGCTAATTTATATTTCCTTTTCAATTTACCTAAATAAACGAAAGTAAAACAGTTTAGTTTGATATTTTACTCAAATAAATTTTGATTTCTTACACTTTGTGAGATTTGTTATGCTGTTCGAGATGGTATAATTGTCATGCAATATATTCGAACTTGAGAAAAAGTAGTGGCGATATATGCAAATCAAACAAGACATGAAAGAATGTTTGTGTAAAGTTTTTAGCTAAAGGAATGAATGAAAACAAACACATTCGATACCTAATTATACAGAGTTTTTAACTAAGGGTGGGCATTCGGAATGAACCGAAATAGACCGAACAAAGAATTTTGTTTTTTGGTCCAACTTCGATTTACTCATAAAAACAGATCAAAATCTAATTATTTTTTGAATTCGGTTTTCGGTTTGGTTGGTTCAGTTATCTTAAACCGGAATTTTATATATTTTAACCAAAAAATTTGAAAAACCAAAAAAATCAAACCGATGTAACTATTTTAAAAACCAAACCGAACCGAAAATTTAATTCGGTTTAATTTGATATATAATACATAGCCTTTAATTTTTCGAAGGTTGTAATTTTTTATTTACATCTTATGTTTCATTTTGATCAAAAACTGAAAAGGGCTCATTTACATTTAGATATTAAAATTGTATATTTTGACCAAAAGAAAATTTGTATGGCTGTAGATAAAATTGTTTTTAGTGGATTTTAATGATGCGGATAAAACTTTGTTATTACGTTTGTAAAATTCAATGGCATAATACGCTTAATAACATTTTATGATGTGATTATATACTATTTTCATAAAATATTTTATAAACAAAGTTAATTGAGAAAATACTTAGGTTTTTGTTGCTTATTTATCTAAACACTAGGAAAACTAACATGAAAAATAATACTCACAAATAAATAAGTATACAATATATATAGTAATATTAATTTAACAATAGCTCCCACATTAACATAATCAATAAATTAGTAAACTAGAACTACATTTACGTTATCTAACAATTATATATTATTAATTAATATATATATTTTACGCATCTTAAATGTATTCTAAGGTCACTCAATCATAAAGCGGATTCTTTGACCCACCGGACAAGAGAATTCCGGTTTGATCGGTGACATTTTGCGTTGTCTTTTTGGTTATGTTTCTTATTATGTCGTTGTCAAAAAAATGTATTAAATATCTATAATATATTAAAATATTTTATGAAAAGTTAATAGTTATATATTAATAATTTTAAATTATATTTTATCGTTCAACAAATTTTATCCAGTTATCATCTAATTATGTAATTTGTGTTTTTATAGTTTTATTTTATTTTTGCTATTATGCAATAATGGAACAGTATCAATCGGAATCTAAATGTTGGAAAATATATGTTAGTGATAAAATATAAAATTATAACTGGTAATAGATTAAGATCTAATAATATGAGAAAAAAATCTTTAAAAAAAGGTTTGAGAAAAAAATACAGGACAACAAGATCCACTAAGATTCCATTAAGAATGGGCTTTGACTGTATGCGATATTAGTTTATTTATGTTCATGTGTTTGATTTTAATTAATCATGAAATCTCAGTAAATTGAATTTTGTTGATTCAACTAACGATAAATATCAGAAACTATATAGAAAAATTTGTATATATAATATTTTGATAACCATGTAGTTCGATCTTACATTTACAAAAATATTATATAGAAAAAGTTTGAATTTTTAAATAGTATACTACCGTTATATTATATTTTTCGTTTTGTCATTAGAATACCAATATGTATTTATTATTGTCTCCGTTTCAAAATATAAGATGTTTTAAAAATTATGTTTTGGTTTTAAATTATACAATGTTTTACAAACTTCTAGGTGAAATTAATTACATTTAATATTTTATGACTATTAATATTTTACCATTTTTTATAGTATTGGTCGAGTTAAAATAAATTAAGTTTAAATATTTTTATTGAACAATATTTAATAATCAAAACATCTTATACTTTAAAATGAAACGTGGCTAAAGTAAAATTTCAACAATAATTTTGATGTTCAGATAAGAATGTAAATATATAATATGAGAGAGGTTTCATATTCTTTCAAAACATTATTCTGATTTATTAATCTAATTTAAATATTGATATATGTGTGACTTATAAAAAGAACTTAATCTAACTTAGTAATCCTCCGTGGATTTTTCCTTCTACAACCTATTCAGGGTTCACAAGCTTCAAATGTTTCGTGGACGCTTTCTAGAAGACGACGGACCAATTAACCGGGCTAGGGTGGTTCAGTTTTCCAGATTCGGTGGAGGGGTGTTGCTCGGGTGGTCGGAGTATTAACCGCAGTTTATCAGCGATACTTGCAGAGGTCGAGGCTGTACTTTGGGCTATGGAATCGATGGTGACTATCCAAGCATTGGAGGTAGAGATGTCGACGGACTTTGAGGTGGTGGTGTAGATTTTTGATACTCCGGGGGAATGGCCAGCTTTCATACCTTACCAAGAAGATTTCAAACGCCTCCGCAGTTTATTCTTGTATTTCTTTCTTTCGATTATCCCACGTAATTTCAACTATAGGACTGATGCTCTCGCCAGGTTTACTAGAGAAACATGTTATAGTTGATTGTATTGAACTTTGGTTTGTGCAGTATTGCACTTTATATGATTGCCGTTGACAAAAAAAAAAAAAAAAAATTTGGTAGTCCTCCTAATTGTATTGTTTCGAATATTTCAAAAATGTTAGAACCTAAAATATGTTTTTTTTTTCACTTTGCTCGAGTCCTCTAGGGCAAGTGATTATGTCTTTAAGCACATGAATTCGATTTAAGGTTCTCGTAAAATATGAGAAAACAGTCCAACCAGTTGGAAAAGAAACAAAAAAAAAATGAAAATTAAATAAGATGAAGAATATAATCTTAAATAAAGCAGACAAATTATTTATATAGCACAATACTCTTGAACTTACATAGGATCACAGTTTTACTTGAACATCCATAGTTTTCTATAGTTGTTTTCTTTTTTTCTTGACTATAAAAAGTCTTTGTAGCTAGTAACTGAATAACGATTCAAAATTAGTAACGGTTCAAAATTTATGGCTAAATTACAACTGCAAAACTACAGAAAAGTATTAAACAACCACAAAAAATAATCACAAAACTATAATCTATCTATATTTTTAATTGGCAACGATAATAACTATTGAAGCCTTAACTCAAGTAGAGCCCTCTGCTTGAGTTGAGGCTTCAATAATAACCACGAAAAACAATTGTTGTTTTATATGATCATTGCTGAAAATCATTGTTAAGTTGTAGTTTTTTATTATTTTATATGATTATTTGATGGTTTTTCATACTGTTTTCATAGTTGTGATCTAGTATTTTTAGATATAGAGAACGGATTGATAAAAAAACTCGCGTAAACTTTAAATCCTATCATGAACAATTACATATTTACTTAAAATTTAACCAATCTCATTTGACGTTTTTTTTGTCAACGACATATTACATTAGACTACAACTGGCCGGCCCAATAGCTAAATTCTTACATAATGTAGACAGGAGAATTCGATCCTGGATTATGCAAATGCGTTACCTTAACTGGATTTACCGTCTGCCATTATGCTAGATGCAATTTACTTTCATTTGACGTTTTTATTTGTTAATGTTTCTATATGTTTTTTCTCTATTTATCTTACTTATAGTGTATAGGTAATGTATAACGACTTGGCTTGGTCCTTGCTCTATTTTTGTACTCTCTATAAAATTCTTAGGCGATTGGTAGGGCTTATACTATTCATATCCACATGTTATTTGTTCTTTTCTTTTTTCTTTTGGGCTCACCGGATATTTCCCTAAATTATATACTAATACATTCCAAATCAATTATATTTTTCGTAAACCAATCCAAGCTTTTTAATGCTCTACATAATACAATCCAAAACTAATAATTTCTTAAAATTAATCAAATTCAATTAATTTTATCAATCTAATTTTATTCATCCATCTAGATTATTGTAAATTTTATCAATTTTCTCAAATTAAATTATTATTTTATTGCATATGGTATTTAGTCTAGATGCATGTGATAACACTATTAAACTCAGGTACACTTACAGATCCACGATCCAAGAATCAAATCATATTATCTATATTATGTATAAATTTGACTATTGGACATGACAATTATAGTACAGTGTTAACAAAATACTATTATTTTGTTATTTTCTCAAATCAAACTGATTTTCTGTTTGGTGAGATTGTGACTTGATGCTAATTAATTTTAGTATTTTGACCTTTACAAAACAAAGATACATTACTAATCATGAAAAGAAAAGAAGTAATTTGAATTAAATTTGAAAGAGCATATAAATTTTGGGTTGAAATACCAAGAACGTAGTCACTTCATAATATAAATATAAGATAATCTTTTTGAGTTGGTATGGTTTAGAAAAATATATTGTCTAATATAATTTTCTATGTTTTTTTCATAAATTGTATTGGTCAATATAATCAGCCTGAAATATTTGAGATCTTATAAGCCAAAAGTATGTGTTTCTACAAAAGTTGAAAAAAAAAAGTTGGGATTCACATAATAATTTGATATATCTACTTTTTATGCAAATTCTTTTGTCTTTTCTATATCAAAACTTTCCAATATACCTATATATATATATATATATTAAAATATGTATATAAGAAATTGTTAAACTAGGAAAATTGTACCCACCGGACGAGGTATATCTACGAGCCAATACTCTAAGTAAGAAATATCTAACAGCTGACTCTGAACCTACAAAAACTGGTGTTTCTATTTGTACTTGAGGTTATTAAAAAAAAAAATTGTAGCCAAAAAGATTATTGCAAAATAAAATAAAAACAATAAGATGATGAATGAGTATTTAGTTATTTACACATGGATTCCACTTTTGGGGTTGTCCACTTACATTTTGATACTTTGATTTGTTTCCTAAATCTCTCTCAGGACAAAAAAAAAATCGCTATCTTAATTTTTTTTTATCGATTAATTTAGTGATTTTTAAATCCCGTTTTTATTATTGTAGGTAAGAAGTTCGATCTTTGGTGCTTTAAGATAAAGTGACTATAACACTGGACCACCTATCCTCGACCTTTAATACATTTTTTATTAGAAAAAGAAAAGAATATGTAGATATTTTGATTGAATGTCTTATCTTGATACACTTGTTTGGTTTCAAGATAACTATTACTTCCGAGTTTACCAAAGAAAATACTAATTACTAACGAGTTTTCCAAAACAAATGCATAAGCAAAAAATAATTGATGTTCTAATTAGGTTTCTCAATATTTGTGATGACTATTTTTTATACGATTCTGTAAAACCAAATTCTGATAAAAATATATTAACTATTTGACTAAATAAAAAATCTGCGATAAATATTTATATAAAAAAAATAACAGTTTCCAATATATATTTGTTGAATATAAAATCTTGTTGACTCAGATTTTAAGATCCTCCATAAATTGAATTTAAGATCAACCATAATAACTAATTTTAAATTTAGAAAGGATAAAGAATGTGAAAACAAAAAACAAAAATTAATTTGATAAAACTAAGTTTTTAGTTTCCAAAAATACTATAAATTTTAGGTTTAAGAAAGGTTTTCAAGAAAGACAGAAAAAAGTTTTCAATATTTTTTTCCTATAATTTAGAGTTTTTGTGTTTTTTTTTTGTCAACTAGTCTACTGGCTTTTAAATTCCGTTCCTATTTCTGCAAGGGTTCGATCTCTGGTGCCTTGAGAATTTGTAAAGTGACTACATCACTAGGCCACGTGTCCTCGGCGAGTTTTTATGTTATCAACAACACTCTTTTTAGTCTAGTGATTTAAATTACTTAACTAATAATTTTAACATCAAAATTTCAATGACTATAGTTGATTGTAATGAACCATGGTTGTGCATAGGACTGGGCAAAAAAATCAGAATCGAATAACCGAACCGAACTTAACCGAACCAAAAGTTTGGTTCCGGTTCAGTTCCCAAAAATTAACCGAACGGTTCCATAATTTAGGTAACTTCGATTTTTGGTTAGAAATCGAATCGAATCGAGAACCGAAGCTAAAACTTAAACTAATCCATTTAATTGATTTTTATTACTCTTAAGATTAGTTGAGCATAAAAACTAGAACCAAAGAACCGAATTGAACCAAACCAAACAATTTTTTTTGGTTCTGGTTCGGTTTTGTGTACACTCTTTTATAACAAAATGGTTATTTTAAGTGTTTTTATCTAAATAACTATTTGGAACCGGAACTGATTGAGAACCAAATTTATTTTGGTTCTTTTTCGATCCCAATTTCAAGTATCCATTTGGAACTAGAAGCAAGGATAACCGAACCAAAACTAAACCAAATTTTAGAAAGTATCAATTGGTTCCATTATTTTAAAAATCAAGAATCGAACGAACCAAACCGAACTGAACCGAGGAACCATATGCCCACACCTAATTGTGCAGTTTTGTACTTTATAATATTGTTGTTCACAAAAAAAAAAGTTTTGCACTTCAATTTCTCTTCTCTGCATTTAAAATTCAAAAGATATTTTAAAGAGTAGATTTTATCCAATTAATGTAAAAAAAACAGAAAAATCTGGTTAGTTTCAGAAAAACGTGCTCAACAAAAAGAAAGACCAATCATCTTTCATCTAACATTCTTACTTATCTCCTATATAAACAACACACTTCATCTCAAAGCTTTGTCTCTTCAATTTAACTCTCTCCATCAACAACCTTTGATCAACCCAAACCGAATTAAACCGGTATTTCTTATTGTCCTCTTCTTCTCTTTTGCTACTACCTCTCTGCTTAATCTTCTTTCTCTTCTTAATTCACATTGATTTTGTGATTTCTCTTCAAAAAACCAAATCTGTTTCGTCTTCTTCCTCATAATTAAAAACTTTCTCTTAACAAAATTAATCAATGAGATAGTGAAATTTGTGTGTCCTGATCTCGATTTTTGTTTTTGTTTTGAAAAGTAAACACAAAACCCAAATCGAAAGTTTCTTCCTTTTCAAAACATCATATTCATCTCCACTAAAAAATCTCTTCTTTTTTTCTTTTAAATGTAATTTATAACCCTTTAAAAATTGACATATAAATCTTATATTTTTTTGACAGAAAATGGCGTCTGAGAAGAAAGAAGAAGAGAAAACGAAAGAGAAGAAGAAATTGCAAAAAAGTTACTTTGATGTTTTGGGAATTTGTTGTACATCGGAAGTTCCAATAATTGAGAATATTCTTAAGTCACTTGACGGTGTTAAGGAATATTCCGTCATCGTTCCGTCGAGAACTGTGATCGTTGTTCATGATAGCCTTCTCATCTCTCCGTTACAAATCGGTAAATCTTTTTTTTTTTTTTTTAATTACTTTATCTTTTCTCTTATTATTATTCTTTTATTTTATTCAGTCAAATAACAGATAGTTAAAAATTATATTTCTTAAACATGAAAAACTCAGTTCGATTTTTTTCTATTTTTTTACTTAGTCACTTCAAATATGTGATGTAACAAGTCACTTCAATGTTAATTTTTTTATTTTTTTGTAAACAAATTGTTATTTTTAATATTTTTTATTTGACTTTAATTTTTTTTTTCAACTCATTTCATATTTGATTTTTAATTTCTTAAACGATATCTTCTTAAAATAATTATTTACCCGTAAAATAATATCTTCTTAAAATAAAAAATTATTTAGGCCATAATAATATCTTTTAAATGCTTTTTGTTTTTTTGGTAAAAATCTTTTAATTGCTTTACTTTGATATTTATGTTCAATTTAAAATGGGTAAATGCCTGTGTTTTAAACCTAGGAGATGTCTAGAGAATATACATTTTTTTTGTCAATTAAAAACAAAAATAAACGATAAATCCGTGAATTTCAATTACTCTAGTCGAAAAATTGTGAATTAATTCAAACGGTTTTCAGAAATATAAGGAATTGTAAATTATACTTTTTTTATAACAGACTTCTTTGAATTATATGGTTTTTAATCTATTTATTCTGTATTTTCATATTACAACTCATTAATATTGGCATAAAACAATCGGTAAATTCATTTAAGGCAACACATTTGCATAATTTGGGATGAGTCCCGTAGGAATTTGGTTATTTGCTAGTTGTGGCTCAATATAATCTGCCGTTGATAAAAAAAAAAAATTGGCATGACGTATATCTTTAATTTTCCAAAAATATATTAACCGAAAAAAAGTTGTTAGAAAAAGCCTGTCGAGATACTTACCAAATCTTTTGATATGAATATTTTATTGGTAGTGGATCATACTCGTTACGTAACCAATATTTTCTAATATTTATTTGACAAAAAATATATCCTATAATATACACTAAAGGTATAGTAAAGATGAAATAAATAAAAATTTTAAAAGTTCTTTTCTCAAGATTCAAATATGCACTACTTTTAGATTTATGATTTAGTAGCTTTTAAGGTTTAAGTTCAAAAATAAGCCATTTATATCTCTTTTCGCCTCAATAAATATTTTTTAAGCAAATTTCTTTGAATATTAGACTCTTTTTTAATGAATTAGTAAATTTTAATTTTATAGTTTAAATTATATAAAAAAACGCTAATTATATTTTTTTCTCCTCACTTATCTTTTCAAAATTTTCTTGAATATTAGACGTTCTAAATATTAGAGATTTTAAAAATAATGTAGTAGTTTTTACTTTTAAAGGTTTTAAGTTGAAAAAAATAAGCTAATTATATCTCATTTTACCTCACAAAATATTTATTTATCTTATAACTAAATTTTCTTACAATTTTGTTTAATTAATAATGATATAAATCTAATATTTATGATTTAGTAGCTTTTAAGGTTTAAGTTCAAAAATAAGCCAATTATATCTCTTTTCTCCTCAATAAATATTTTTTAAGCAAATTTCTTTGAATATTAGACTCTTTTTTAAAGAATTAGTAAATTTTTACTTTTTACTTCTTATAGTCTGAATTATATAAAAAAACGCTATATATTTCTTTCTCCTCACCTATCTTTTCGAATATTTCTTGAATATTAGACGTTTTATATGATTTAGTAACTTATTTTTTTTAAGTTGAAAATTTCTCTGAATATTATAGATTTAAAAAAATGTACTAGTTTTTTACTTTTAAAGGTTTAAGTTGAAAAAATAAGCTAATTATATCTCATTTTACTCACACAATATTTATTTATCTTATAACTAAATTTTCTTACAATTTTGTTTAATTAATAATGATATAATTCTAATATACATTAATGTTGTGAATTACAGCTAAGGCATTAAACCAAGCTAGGTTAGAAGCAAATGTGAAAGTGACCGGAAAAGGCAACTTTAAGAACAAATGGCCAAGTCCTTTTGCGGTGGTTTCCGGTGTACTTCTCCTCCTCTCATTACTGAAATTTGTCTATTCTCCTTTACGTTGGATCGCCGTCGCCGCCGTTGCTGCCGGAATTTATCCGATTCTTGCCAAAGCCTTTTCCTCCATTAGAAGGCTTAGAGTCGACATCAACATCTTGATCGTTATTACCGGTAATAAATCTTTTTCACTTTTCATAATATTCAATTTTTTGTTATGAATCTAAAAAATATTTTAAATAGTTTGCACATCATAGGATCAAGTCCCACCGCTTGATCTTGCAAGAAACTTGGCCAATGGACCGGCCATTTGTGGCATAATGTTGACAAAAAAAAATTAAATAGATACAAATGACTTTTAACCTAATGACAGCTAGTTGTAATCCAATATAATTTGTCGTTGACATAAAAAAAAAAAAAATAGTTGATCAATGATTCAACAACTAGTTAGCCAGTGGCAGGTGGTAAGTCCACTTAAGGCAGCGCATTTGCATAACCTGAGATCGAATCTCCATGTCTACACTATGTAGGAATTCAGTTATTAGCCTGGCTAATTGTGGCCTAATATAATTTGTTGTTGACAAAAAAAAACTTAGCAAATTTTGGTAAATGCAAAATTATATTTTTTTTATGTATAATAAACACTTTTTAGGTCTTTTACTCTGTATTTAGCCTTTTTTTATTATGGGTTACTTTTAAAAAGCTTACATATAATGCTTTCCATACGAACCCAACACTCCACGAAACCTTTTGGTAAAGTTTTCCTTGAAAAACGTCAAATTCAAATATTACTTTATGCTTAATTTTGAATTTATAGAATTTTTATAGAAGAAAAATAAAATGCGTGTAGCAATTTGATGGCTTTGTTTGTGACTTTATTTTTGATGTATGTAGAGTAAATTTGAGTTATAAGTTATAAGAAAAATCAAAATTTTATATATTTGGAAAATAATTGTTAAATCTTTTTCTTTTCTGTTTACAAAATATATACAATTTAGTTCATATTTTTTTTTTGTCAACGACAAATTATATTGGACTACAACTGGCCGGTGCAATAGCCGAATTCCTACATAATGTAGGCAGGAGAACTCGATCCTTGGTTATGCAAATGAGCTGCCTTATGTGGACTTACCACGTGCACTAGGCTAAGAGCAATTTGCCAATTTAGTTCATATTTATTAGTACGACTTTAAATATATTCTTTTTGCTTGTAGGAATTGGAATATTTTGAAGAAAAACTTTATTTTGATGGCTATATATATATATATATTAATATTTTAAAAAAAATTGCAATTACGAAATTTTCTTATAAAAATAAAAATAAAAATTGCAATTACGTGCTATAGAAGGGAAAACGTGAAGTAGGTTTTTGATTGGCTTTATCTTCTACGACTCAAAATGGACAAAAGCACTTTTAACTCATTAAAAGAGAACTAAAAAAGTGTAATAAATAATTGAAGAAAACAAAATTGTCAAAAGTGATGAAATTAATTCAGAACTTGAAACTGATGTTAAGATTGACTTAATCTGTGGTATTGACTGATTAACAGTTAGTTTTAGTAGGAGTTTAAGTTTAGGATTTATGATTAAGAAGAAGATCATATAAACTGTGAATCCAAATATCAGGTGATGAATGTTTTGACTAATATATGATCATCCAATTTCATCAACACAGTGATTGCAACACTTGCAATGCAAGATTTCATGGAAGCTGCAACAGTTGTGTTCTTATTCACCATAGCAGACTGGCTTGAAACAAGAGCTAGCTACAAGGTTTGTTAATAACAACAATTGTTGAAATTGTAATGGAATTGGACTAATGATTTGAGAAAGCTGAAATAATGATTGTTGCAACTGAAACTCTCAGGCAACTGCAGTGATGCAGACATTGATGAGCTTAGCTCCACAAAAAGCAATAATTGCAGAGACTGGAGAAGAAGTTGAAGTAGATGAGGTTAAAGTTGATACAGTTGTAGCAGTTAAAGCGGGTGAAACCATACCAATTGATGGAATTGTGGTTGATGGAAACTGTGAAGTTGATGAGAAAACCTTAACTGGTGAAGCATTTCCTGTGCCTAAACAGAAAGATTCTACTGTTTTGGCTGGAACAATTAATCAAAATGGTATGTAATCTTTCTTAAGAAACGATTCAAAACTTTGATCTTTCACTCTATTGATCTTTCTTTATGTGTGTGTTTTGCAGGTTATATAACTGTCAGGGCTACAGCTTTAGCTGGTGATTGTGTGGTTGCGAAGATGGCTAAGTTAGTAGAAGAAGCTCAGAGCAGTAAAACCAAATCTCAGAGATTAATAGACAAGTGTTCTCAGTACTATACTCCAGGTAAGCAAAGACATAACCAGAACTTGTTTTTTTTCAGGTTTTTCTTTGAGTTTTTGTATCACATAATCTGAGAGATCTCTGTGTTTCTTGTTTGTTTCAGCAATTATCATAATATCAGCTTGCATTGCGATTTTCCCGGTTATAATGAAGGTTCACAACCTCAACCACTATTTTCACTTAGCCTTAGTTGTGTTAGTCAGTGCTTGTCCCTGTGGGCTTATCCTCTCTACACCAGTTGCTACATTCTGTGCACTTACTAAAGCGGCCACTTCAGGACTTTTGATCAAAAGTGCTGATTACATTGACACTCTCTCAAAGATCAAGATTGCTGCTTTCGATAAAACCGGTACTCTTACCAGAGGAGAGTTCATTGTCATAGAATTCAAGTCACTCTCTAAAGATATAAGCCTACGCAGCTTGCTTTACTGGTAAAGAAAACTAACTTTTCTTCTAACCGGAAACCAGTTTGCGGAAACAACTAATGATCTGTTATACAATGTTTCAGGGTATCAAGTGTTGAAAGCAAATCAAGTCATCCAATGGCAGCAACCATTGTAGACTATGCAAAATCTGAATCTGTTGAACCTAAGCCTGAAGAGGTTGAGGAATACCAAAATTTCGCAGGAGAAGGTATCTATGGGAAGATTGATGGGAGAGATATCTACATTGGCAACAAAAGGATTGCTTCTAGAGCTGGTTGTTTAACAGGTAGCAGTAATACAAAGTTTCAAAGTTTCGTTTTAAAATGACACAATGGAGGTTATGTTTACTTGTAGCTGATTACTTGAATGTTCTTTTATGACAGTTCCAGACATTGTACTTGATACCAAAGGAGGAAAAACTGTTGGATACGTCTATATAGATGAAAGACTAGCTGGTGTTTTCAATCTTTCGGATGCTTGTAGATCCGGTGTGTCTCAAGCAATAACGGAACTAAAATCTTTGGGAATCAAAACTGCAATGCTAACGGGAGATAATCAAGACGCTGCAATGCATGCTCAGGAGCAGCTAGGGAATGTCTTGGATGTTGTACATGGAGAACTTCTTCCAGAAGATAAATCCAGAATTATACAAGAGTTTAAGAAAGAAGGACGAACAGCTATGGTGGGAGATGGTGTGAATGATGCACCAGCTTTAGCTACAGCTGATATTGGTATCTCCATGGGAATTTCTGGCTCTGCACTTGCCACGCAGACTGGTCATATCATTCTAATGTCAAATGATATCAGAAGGATACCACAGGCTATAAAGCTAGCGAGAAGAGCTAGAAGCAAAGTTGTTCAGAACGTGTTCATCTCGATCATTTTGAAAGCAGGAATACTGGCTTTGGCTATTGCTGGTCATCCTTTGATTTGGGCTGCCGTACTTGTTGATGTTGGTACTTGTCTGATTGTGATTCTCAATAGTATGTTGTTGCTGCGAGAGAAGAAAAAAGTCGGCAACAAAAAGTGTTACAGAGCTTCTACAACTTTGTTAAATGGGAAGAAACTTGAAGGCGGTGATGGCGAATTCGTAGACTTAGAAGCAGGCTTGTTAACAAAGAGCGGTCAATGCAACTCAGGATGTTGTGGTGACAAGAAAGCTCAACACAAGGTCATGATGACACCAAGTGCTAAAACCAAGACTGGCCATTTACACACTGGTTGTTGTGGCGATAAGAAGCAAGACAATGTCAAGCTTGTAAAAGATACCTGTTGCGGTGAGAAAACCAGGAAGCCGGAGAGAGAGATGGCTCCTTTGAGCTCATGCAAGAAGTCTGCTCATGCTCATGTCAAACATGACCTGAAAGTGAAAGGTGGTTCAGATTGTTGTGGTAACAAAAATGAGAAAATGAAGGAAATAGTGCCAAATAGCTGTTGTGAGAAACCCAAACAGCAGATAGAAAGTGCAGGAGACTGCAGGTCTGGTCATTGCGAGAAGAAGAAGCAAGCTGAGGAAATTGTCCCGGTGCAGATTACTGGTCAGGTGTTAACTGGTTTGGAAATAGAGCTGCAGACAAAGGTTGGTGAAGTCTTCAAATCAAGCTGTTGTGACCATGAACATAAGGTTCAGGAACCAAGGTTGTTGGTTTCTAGTGAGGACACATCTTACCCGGAAAAGGAAGTTCTGAGTAAAGATGAAGAAAACTGCCACAAGTCTGGCTGCTGTGACGGTGACAACCAAACTGCTAGAGATACAATTGCGGATTGCAACTCAGGATGCTGCGAGAGCAAGGGGAAAGAAACTGGTGTAAGTTGTGATCTCAAGTTGGTTTGTTGTGGAAACACAGAATTGGAAGCGGGGAGAACAATCTGATCTGGAGATAAAGCATGAAGGACACAGTAAGTCTGGTTGCTGCAGTGATGGAAAACAAACCGGGGAAATAATTCTGACTTCTGAGGAAGAGACAGACGATCAGGATTGCTCCTCGGGATGTTGTGTGAGCAAGGAGACAGTGAAACAAAGCTTCCATGAGAAGAAGCATGCTGTGTTGGTGGAGGAAGGTTTGGACATGGAAACTGGTGTATGTTGTGATCCAAAGGTAGCTTGTTGTGGGAACATGGAAGAGAAAGTGACAGAGAAATATGATTCGGAGATAAAGAATGAAGGTCACTGCAAGTCTGGTTGCTGCAGCGATGAAAAACAAACAGAGGAAATCACTCTTGTCTCAGTAGAAGAATCAGACAACACAGATTGTTCCTCGGGATGTTGTGTAGACAAAGAAGAAGTGACACAAATCTGTCATGAGAAGCATGTTAGCTTGGAAATTGAAGCTGGTGGTGATTGCAAATCACATTGCTGTGAAACTGATTTGAAGCAAGAAGGGTCTTCTACTTTGGCCAATGAGGAAAAAGATCAATCCGGGTCAAGCTGTTGCAGCAACGAGCGAGAGACAGTGAAAGTCTCTAAGCAAAGCTGTTGCACAACTCCTAATCATGTGGTGTTATCTGACTTGCAAGTGAAGAAGGATGAGCATTGTGAGACCTCAGAGAGAGCCGTCAAGGTAGAGACCTGTTGCAAAGTGAAGACTCAAGAGGCTTGCAGATCAGTATGCAGGCAAAGAGTGAATCATCACACTCGTCAAAGCTGTTGCAGGAGTTACGCAAAGGAGTTTTGCAGCCACGGTCATGGCCACCACCACCATCACCACCACGGCCACCATCACCACCACGGTCACCACCACCATCATGTATGTGCTTAACGGAGATTGCGATTGAATAGCTTGAACTGGTGATGCATATCTATTTACATATCATCTTGTTTGCATTCCATTCATGCCACCAAAAAAAACATATTCTGGCAAAGGAAGTAGTATTAGATTAAGCAACTTTGTGATTCATAAAGACAATGCCAATGATCATTCTGTTCCTTTAATTATGCAAAATCCTCAAGTTTCTTATTCTCTTCTTAAAGATGATCTCTTTACAAACTAGTCAATGCTTCAGACTGCAGTCACCAAAAGATTTGGGTCTTAGTTTGGCAAAGTGCAACAAATTAATGTGTCATTTTCATTCGCACAACACAACCTGTAAGAGACGGCAGATTAATCATTAAGATTGACGAGGTCAAGAGAAAATTCATCGTAGGTCCAACCATAGTTCTATTACTTGTTTGACTATTCTCTAATGGAGAAACCAAACCAATCCCACATTAACAGATATGTCTCTGTCTTTCCTCACTTTCAGATTTTTCTCAATTCGCCATTGACAAACCCAAACCAAACCTCACGGAGTCTTTAAAGTTTGTAGCTTTTTTAAAAGCAGGTAGAGATAAAGACAGAGAGACTCTTCATATTCATATGATCTCTCTTCATTTTCATCGTTCCTCTAAGCTTTTCTCATGGTTTCGTTCTTCTCAACCATCTCTTCCTTCTTCTTCATCTTCTCTCTCTGCTTCCATGTCTTTTCCGCCGTTGATACAATCTCCGGCAACTTTACTCTTTCCGGCGATCAAACAATCGTCTCAGATGGTGGAACTTATGAATTGGGTTTTTTTAGTCCAGGTGCTTCTTCAAAGTTCTACATAGGTATGTGGTATACGAAACTCTCTAGAACGGATACAATCCTTTGGGTAGCTAATCGAGAGAAACCAGTCATGGATAAGAACTCAGCAGTTCTCAAAATCTCCAATGGAAACTTAATCCTTTTTGAAGGTGGAAACAATACTCCGATTTGGTCCACTGGTCTTAATTCCATCTCCTCTGTTTCTTCCATTGAAGCTGTTTTGCGCAACGATGGTAATCTTGTTCTCAGAGACAGTGGCTCAGGCTCATCAGCCACCGTTCTGTGGCAAAGTTTTGATCATCCGGGTAACACGTGGCTTCCTGGAGTCAAGATCCTGCTGAATAAACAAACCGGAAGGAGCCAAAAACTCATATCGTGGAAGAATTCTGATGACCCTTCACCAGGTTTGTTCTCTCTTGAGCTTGATGAGTCCACAGCTTATAAAATTCTCTGGAACGGTACGAAAGAGTACTGGTCTAGTGGTCCTTGGAACCAGCAGGCTCACATATTCGATTTGGTCCCGGAAATGAGGCTCAATTTTCTCTACAACTTCAGCTTTTTCTCTAATTCCACTGAGTCCTACTTCACTTACTCGCTCTACGACAAGTCGCTTGTGTCACGTTTTGTTATGGACGTGTCTGGGCAAATCAAGCAGTTTCAATGGTTAGAGAACAACAAGCAATGGAACTTGTTCTGGTCTCAACCTCGGCAACAATGCCAGGTGAATAGGTATTGTGGTTCTTTTGGGATTTGCAGTGAAAAGTCCCGGCCTTATTGCGAATGTGCTCCAGGGTTTAAGCCCAAGTCACAGAAAGATTGGGACTTGACCGATTACTCTGCAGGCTGCGTCAGGAAAACGGAGCTACAATGCTCTCGTGGAGACATGAGTGGATTTTATCGACTTATGAATATGAAATTACCTGATAACTCAGTGGTATTGACGAGAACGAGTCCTAGTATTTGCGCCTCTGCTTGTCAAGGGAATTGTTCTTGTGAAGCGTATTCACATGATGAAAACTCGAACGAATGCTTGGTTTGGTCTAAAGATGTCTTGAATCTTGAGCAACTCGAAGAAGATAACAGTGAAGGGAAAACGTTTTATCTTAGACTAGCTGTTTCTGATATTCCTAACTCTAATGGTTCTTCAGGTAAGAGTAGTAACAGAGTGAAGGTATTTGGTGCGGCTATAGGCTCGTTAGGAGTAATAGTCCTTGTTCTGTTCGTGGTGATCTTAATCTTGAGATACCGGAGGAAGAAGAGAATGAGAATAGAGAAGGGTGATGGTACATTGGCTGCATTTAGCTATAGAGAATTGCAGAATGCAACGAAGAATTTCTCAGAGAGGTTAGGAGGAGGAGGTTTTGGTTCAGTGTTCAAAGGGGCTTTACTGGATTCGAGTGACATAGCAGTGAAGAGGCTTGAGAGTATTAGCCAAGGAGAAAAGCAGTTTAGAACAGAAGTAGTGACAATAGGAACGATTCAACATGTAAATCTAGTGAGGCTTCGTGGTTTTTGCTCAGAAGGAAACAAGAAAGTGCTGGTTTATGATTTCATGCCTAATGGTTCTTTGGATTCTCATCTCTTCTTTACTCAAGCAGCTGCAGAAAAAACCGTCCTCTGTTGGAAATTGCGGTTCCAAATCGCTTTAGGGACAGCTAGAGGATTAGCTTATCTACACGATGAATGCAGAGAATGTATCATTCACTGTGATATAAAACCTGAAAACATATTGTTAGATTCACAGTTTTGTCCCAAAGTTGCTGATTTCGGTTTAGCCAAGCTCGTTGGTCGAGATTTTAGCAGAGTTTTGACGACAATGAGAGGCACAAGAGGCTATCTTGCACCAGAATGGATCTCAGGAGTTGCAATAACAGCCAAAGCTGATGTTTATAGCTACGGAATGATGCTCTTCGAGCTTGTTTCCGGGAGAAGAAACACAGAACAATCAGAGAACCAGAAAGTCAGATTCTTTCCAAGTTGGGCTGCAACCATACTCACCAAAGATGAAGACATATACTCGCTGCTTGATCCTAGACTCGAGGGCGATGAAGTGGATATAGATGAGCTCACAAGAGCTTGTAAAGTGGCATGTTGGTGCATACAAGATGAAGAAAGTCATAGACCATCGATGAGTCAAGTTGTTCAGATACTTGAAGGTGTTTTGGAAGTGAATCCACCACCATTTCCAAGATCAATTCAAGCTCTAGTCGATACTGATGAAGCTATGGTTTTCTTTACTGAGTCTTCATCTTCTTCAAGCCATAACTCTTCACAGAAACAGAGTCATTCCTCTTCTTCTACTTCTTCTAAGAAAACCTCCAATAATAACTCATTGGCTTAGTTAATATTGTATACTCATGTTTATCAATGTGTAACATAGTATAGTGTATTATTAGTTGTAACACAGCAAGAAAATCACTGATTTTCTTCATTTGTATAACTAGATGTTTGGCCAATGGCTTGTTTCATGATATATATTTTTTTGTAAAATTGAAATAAAATTATAACATAAGTAAGTAACTATATGGTCCTTAGTTAAGAGTTAAATGCTATAAAAAAAATCAATAACATTGTGTAAGTTTCTGAGTCACATGGTTTGGCAATAAGCAACACGTTGAATCAAATAATTTGGATCTCGTTTAATAATTATACAAGTTTAAGAGTGATCAATTGCATCCTTAATTATGTTGAATAAGCATGTAAGAGTTGTGATTATAATCATCGTAATTTTTAATAACATTAATTATGATAATAAGCTAGTAGATGTACATCATTTTCATAAAATTATACCAAATCATGCCATATATATATATATATATATATATCAACTTATATAGACTTAAAAATATTTTGGCCTAAAAGCATTTTTATTTACTTTTTTTTTCAACTACCCTAATGATTTTTAAATCCCGTTCTTACTACTACAGATAGGGGATTCGATCTCTGCTGCCTTAAGGATTTGTAAAATAATTACACCATTGGTCCACCTGTACTCGGCAAATAAATATTCTTTATATTAGTCATTTGCTTAATTTGAGTTATCATTTTTATAGTTTTTTTTGCCAAATTATCCATTTACTTGTTTTGACTCACTTTTGTATTTATAGTTAGCATTGATTTTATTTTTTGGTCTAGCAATTACATTCATAATATTCGATTTTTAACAATATCGTATAAAACAAACATAACTTTTTGAAATCGAATTCAGAAAAAACAATAGAAATAACACTAATCTATTTGATCAAAAATACTTTTTATTTGTAAGGACATAATACAAAAAGAAATATAGAGTTCAATATAGATTGAAACCACCTAGTACAAATCATTACATCAATTACCAATGTCAAATGTTGGTTATTTATATAATGTTCCTTGTTTTTTTTTTGCTATATTTGATTATAAAAACATGATGCCACTTTAATATAAAGTCATAGGAAAACAAAACTTTTTATTTTGGCTTTTCTGTTTGGCTATATCTCAAATAAATCATTAGACAAAAAAAAAGGTGAATATATTTCAATAAAGTCATTAGAATCTACGTAAAAATGAAACTTTTATAACTTGATTATATTATATTATAGAATCTAAAAAACATGAAAGCAACACACTTAAGAAGTGGGATCAAAGTACTTTTGTGAATTCTTGCGAAATTCAAGAAATTAATTAATTAATTGTAGTGAATTAGTATATATATATATATATATATTTAAGGACGTTACATTTAAATATTTAATTATAAAAATAATTGTAAATGGTTCTTAGCCTAGTGGCAAGTGGTAAATCCACATAAGGCAGCTCATTTGCACAACCAGAGATCGAGTCCTCCTGCCTATATTGTATAGGAATTTGACTATTAGACTGGTCAGTTGTGATCCAATATAATTTGTCGTTGACAAAAAAAATAACAAAAATAATTAATAGCTTAATACTAGTAGTCTAGTACTCGTAATTATTTACATATTGTTGTTGTGGCCATTGACTTGACTTGAGATACGTTCGACTTTTAGATTAAGGACCCTTTTTTAAAATCAAAGTATGTTTGGTAAAAATATTGTATTTATATGTATAAACTATAAAATAATAGAACACAATGCAATAAAATATTAAAATTTTAGATAGTATCATATTTTAGATTCAATATTCGTGGGAATATGTCTACACAAAATAATAACTTTTTAAAAAATTGATACTGTCGTGGGAAGTAAATGGGTGGCACGATCTTTATTTGCTCATTCCTACTTTTCGAGCAATTTGTGTTTTAGTTTATTGATAAATATTGTTCAAGGTAAGTTTATAAAATTCTAATATCGATATTCTTACATATAAGAAAATATTATACTTGTGACAAGCCTATTATCTGTCATATACAGATAGATAATCTAGTTTTTTTTGTCAACATTGATCATAAATTGCCAGTCTATTAGCCAAATTTTTGCAAATGCAAACAGGGGGACTCGATTCTAAAATGTGCAAGTACGCTTGCTTCTTATGAACTTACCACGTGCCACTTGCAGATAATCTAGTTAATAACATAATTATCAATTTTAAATCTATTTCCTTTATTTTTCTCTTTCAAAAATTTATTTAGACAAAACAACGACTTTACGAATTTACAAGTTGAATTAGAGATTTGCAAATGATTATTAGTGTAGTGGTTGGTGATAAATCTACTTAATGCTGCTTATTTGCATAATCAGGGATCGAGTGCCCTTCCCATCTACATTATGAAAGAATTTGG